>CM065589.1:479168662-479270891 GCA_033119425.1 Bufotes viridis | reverse complement strand
AACACCAGATTCAGGGTATTGCTATTTTGGCAATTGAATTTCACCCCAGAACAAAATATACCCTTTACGGACAGATTAACACTTGGCCTGTAACAGCTGGGACACCAGATTAGGGTATTGCTATTTTGGCAATTGAATTTCACCCCAGAACAAAATATACCCTTTACGGACAGATTAACACTTGGCCTGCAACAGCTGGGACACCAGATTCAGGGTATTGCTATTTTGGCAATTGAATTTCACCCCAGAACAAAATATATGTTTTGGTGGACACTATTATACTTTGCCAGCCACAGCTAAATACACTGATTTATGGTATTGCTATTTTGGCAATTGAATTTCACCCCAGAACAAAATATACCCTTTACGGACAGATCAACACTTGGCCTGACACAGCTGGGACACCAGATTGAGGGTTTTGCTATTTTGGCAATTGGATTTCAACCCAGAACAAAGTATACCCTTTTACGGACAGATTAACACTTGGCCTGCAACTGCTGGAACACCAGATTCAGGGTATTGTTATTTTGGCAATTGAATTTCACCCAGAACAAAATATATGTTTTGGAGGACACTATTATACTTTGCAAGCCGCCACTGGAACACCAGATTCAGGGTATTGCTATATTGGCAATTAAATTTCACCCAGAACAAAATATATGTTTTGGTGGACACTATTGTACTTTGCAAGCCACTACTGGAACACCAGATTCAGGGTATTGCTATTTTAGCAATTGAATTTCACCACAGAACAAAAATATGTTTTGGCGGACACTATTATACTTTGCAAGCCACTACTGGAACACCAGATTCAGTGTATTGCTATATTGACAAGTGAATTTCACCCCAGAACAAAATATACCCTTTTACGGACAGATTAACACTTGGTTTGCAACTGCTGGAACACCAGATTCAGGGTATTGCTATATTGGCAATAGAATTTCACCCCAGAACAAAATATATGTTTTGGCGGACACTATTATACTTTGCAAGCCACTACTGGAACACCAGATTCAGGGTATTGCTATATTGGCAAGTGAAGTGCACCCCAGAACAAAATATACACTTTTACGGACAGATTAACACTTGGCCTGCAACTGCTCGAACACCAGATTCAGGGTATTGCTATTTTGGCAATTGAATTTCAACCACAGAACAAAATATATGTTTTGGCGGACACTATTGTACTTTGCAAGCCACTACTGGAACACCAGATTCAGGGTATTGCTATATTGGCAATTGAATTTCACCCCAGAACAAAATATATGTTTTGGCGGACACTATTATACTTTGCAAGCCACTACTGGAACACCAGGTTCAGTGTATTGCTATTTTGGCAATTAAATTTCACCCCAGAACAAAATATATGTTTTGGCGGACACTATTATACTTTGCAAGCCACTACTGGAACACCAGATTCAGGGTATTGCTATTTTGGCAATTGAATATCACCCCAGAACAAAATATACCCTTTTACGGACAGATTAACACTTGGCCTGCTACAGCTGGGACACCAGATTCAGGGTATTGCTATTTTGGCAATTGAATTTCACCCCAGAACAAAATATATATTTTGGCGGACACTATTATACTTTGCCAGCCACAGCTGAAACCACTGATTTATGGTATTGCTATTTTGGCAATTGAATTTCACCCCAGAACAAAATATACCCTTTTACGGACAGATCAACACTTGGCCTGCAACAGCTGGGACACCAGATTGAGGGTATTGCTATTTTGGCAATTGGATTTCAATCCAGAACAAAGTATACCCTTTTACGGACAGATTAACACTTGGCCTGCAACTGCTGGAACACCAGATTCAGGGTATTGCTATTTTCGCAATTGAATTTCACCCCAGAACAAAATATATGTTTTGGCGGACACTATTATACTTTGCAAGCCACTAGTGGAACACCAGGTTCAGGGTATTGCTATATTGGCAAGTGAATTTCACCCCAAAACAAAATATACCCTTTACGGACAGTTTAACACTTGGCCTGCAACTGCTGGAACACCAGATTCAGGGTATTGCTATATTGGCAATTGAATTTCACCCCAGAACAAAATATATGTTTTGGTGGACACTATTTTACTTTGCAAGCCACTACTGGAACACCAGATTCAGGGTATTGCTGTTTTGGCAATTTAATTTAACCACAGAACAAAAAATATGTTTTGGCGGACACTATTATACTTTGCAAGCCACTACTGGAACACCAGATTCAGGGTATTGCTATATTGACAAGTGAATTTAACCCCAGAACAAAATATACAATTTTACGGACAGATTAACAATTGGCCTGCAACTGCTGGAACATCAGATTCAGGGTATTGCTATTTTGGCAATTGAATTTCACCCCAGAACAAAATATATGTTTTGGCGGACACTATTATACTTTGCAAGCCACTACTGGAACACCACATTCAGGTTATTGCTATTTTGGCAATTGAATATCACCCCAGAACAAAATATACCCTTTTAGGGGCAGATTGACACTTGGCCTGCAACAGCTGGGACACCAGATTGAGTGTATTGCTATTTTGGCAATTGAATTTCACCCCAGAACAAAGTATACCCTTTTACGGACAGATTAACACTTGGCCTGCAACTGCTGGAACACCAGATTCAGGGTATTGCTATTTTGGCAATTGAATGTCACCACAGAACAAAATATACCCTTTTAGGGACAGATTAACACTTGGCCTGCAACAGCTGGGACACCAGATTCAGGGTATTGCTATTTTGGCAATTTAATTTAACCACAGAACAAAATATATGTTTTGGCGGACACTATTATACTTTGCAAGCCACTACTGGAACACCACATTCAGGGTATTGCTATTTTGGCAATTGAATATCACCCCAGAACAAAATATGCCCTTTTACGGACAGATTAACACTTGGCCTGCAACTGCTGGAACACCAGATTCAGGGTATTGTTATTTTGGCAATTGAATTTCACCCCAGAACAAAATATATGTTTTGGAGGACACTATTATACTTTGCAAGCCGCCACTGGAACACCAGATTCAGGGTATTGCTATATTGGCAATTGAATTTCACCCCGAACAAAATATATGTTTTGGTGGACATTATTGTACTTTGCAAGCCACTACTGGAACACCAGATTCAGGGTATTGCTATTTTGGCAATTGAATTTCACCCCAGAACAAAATATATGTTTTGGAGGACACTACTATACTTTGCAAGCCACTACTGGAACACCAGATTCAGGGTATTGCTATTTTGGCAATTAAATATCACCCCAGAACAAAATATACCCTTTTACAGACAGATTAACACTTGGCCTGCAACAGCTGGGACACCAGATTCAGTGTATTGCTATTTTGGCAATTGAATTTCACCCCAGAACAAAATATATGTTTTGGTGGACACTATTATACTTTGCCAGCCACAGCTAAAACCACTGATTTATGGTATTGCTATTTTGGCAATTGAATTTCACCCCAGAACAAAATATACCCTTTTACGGAGAGATCAACACTTGGCCTGCAACAGCTGGGACACCAGATTGAGGGTATTGCTATTTTGGCAAATGGATTTCAACCCAGAACAAAGTATACCCTTTTACGGACAGATTAACACTTGGCCTGCAACTGCTGGAACACCCGATTCAGGGTATTGATATATTGGCAAGTGAAGTTCACCCCAGAACAAAATATATGTTTTGGCGGACACTATTATACTTTGTAAGCCACAACTGAAACACCAGGTTCAGTGTATTACTATTTTGGCAATTAAATTTCACCACAGAACAAAATATATGTTTTGGCGGACACTATTATGCTTTGCAAGCCACTACTGGAACACCAGATTCAGGATATTGCTCTTTTGGCAATTGAATATCACCCCAGAACAAAATATACCCTTTTACGGACAGATTAACACTTGGCCTGCAACAGCTGAGACACCAGATTCAGGGTATTGCTATTTTGGCAATTGAATTTCACCCCAGAACAAAATATATGTTTTGGCGGACACTATTATACTTTGCCAGCCACAGCTGAAACCACTGATTTATGGTATTGCTATTTTGGCAATTGAATTTCACCCAGAACAAAATATACCCTTTTACTGACAGATCAACACTTGGCCTGCAACAGCTGGGACACCAGATTGAGGGTAATGCTATTTTGGCAATTGGATTTCAACCCAGAACAAAGTATGCCCTTTTACGGACAGATTAACACTTGGCCTGCAACTGCTGGAACACCAGATTCAGGGTATTGCTATTTTCGCAATTGAATTTCACCCCAGAACAAAATATATGTTTTGGCGGACACTATTATACTTTGCAAGCCACTACTTGAACACCAGATTCAGGGTATTGCTATATTGGCAATAGAATTTAACCCCAGAACAAAATGTATGTTTGGCTGTCACTAATTTACTTTGCAAGCCACTAGTGGAACACTAGGTTCAGGGTATTGCAATATTGGCAAGTGAATTTCACACCAAAACAAAATATACTCTTTTACGAACAGATTAACAATTGGCCTGCAAATGCTGGAACACCAGATTCAGGGTATTGCTATTTTGGCAATTGAATTTCACCCCAGAACAAAATATATGTTTTGGCGGACACTATTGTACTTTGCAAGCCACTCCAGGAACAACAGGTTCAGTGTATTGCTATTTTGGCAATTGAATTTCACCCCAGAACAAAATATATGTTTTGGCGGAGACTATTATACTTTGCAAGCCACTACTGGAACACCAGGTTCAGTGTATTGCTATTTTGGCAATTGAATTTCACCCCAGAACAAAATATATGTTTTGGCGGACACTATTATAGTTTGCAAGCCACTACTGGAACACCAGATTCAGGGTATTGCTATTTTGGCAATTGAATATCACCCCAGAACAAAATATACCCTTTTACGGACAGATTAACACTTGGCCTGCAACAGCTGGGACACCAGATTCAGGCTATTGCTATTTTGGCAATTGAATTTCACCCCAGAACAAAATATATGTTTTGGCGGACACTATTATACTTTGCAAGCCACTACTGGAACACCACATTCAGGGTATTGCTATATTGGCAAGTGAATTTCACCCCAGAACAAAATATACCCTTTTACGGACAGATTAACACTTGGCCTGCAACTGCTGGAACACCAGATTCAGGGTATTGTTATTTTGGCAATTGAATTTCACCCCAGAACAAAATATATGTTTTGGAGGACACTATTATACTTTGCAAGCCGCCACTGGAACACCAGATTCAGGGTATTGCTATATTGGCAATTGAATTTAACCCCAGAACAAGATATATGTTTTGGCGGACACTATTATACTTTGCCAGCCACAGCTGAAACCACTGATTTATGTTATTGCTATTTTGGCAATTGAATTTCACCCAAGAACAAAATATACCCTTTTACTGACAGATCAACACTTGGCCTGCAACAGCTGGGACACCAGATTGAGGGTAATGCTATTTTGGCAATTGGATTTCAACCCAGAACAAAGTATGCCCTTTTACGGACAGATTAACACTTGGCCTGCAACTGCTGGAACACCAGATTCAGGGTATTGCTATTTTGGCAATTGAATTTCACCCCAGAACAAAATATATGTTTTGGCGGACACTATTATACTTTGCAAGCCACTGCTTGAACACCAGATTCAGGGTATTGCTATATTGGCAATAGAATTTCACCCCAGAACAAAATATATGTTTTGGCTGACACTAATTATACTTTGCAAGCCACTACTGGAACACTAGATTCAGGGTATTGCTATATTGGCAAGTGAATTTCACCCCAGAACAAAATATACTCTTTACGGACAGATTAACAATTGGCCTGCAACTGCTGGAACACCAGATTCAGGGTATTGCTATTTTGGCAATTGAATTTCACCCCAGAACAAAATATATGTTTTGGCGGACACTATTGTACTTTGCAAGCCACTCCTGGAACACCAGGTTCAGTGTATTGCTATTTTGGCAATTGAATTTCACCCCAGAACAAAATATATGTTTTGGCGGACACTATTATACTTTGCAAGCCACTACTGGAACACCAGGTTCAGTGTATTGCTATTTTGGCAATTGAATTTCACCCCAGAACAAAATATATGTTTTGGCGGACACTATTATAGTTTGCAAGCCACTACTGGAACACCAGATTCAGGGTATTGCTATTTTGGCAATTGAATATCACCCCAGAACAAAATATACCCTTTACGGACAGATTAACACTTGGCCTGCAACAGCTGGGACACCAGATTCAGGGTATTGCTATTTTGGCAATTGAATTTCACCCCAGAACAAAATATATGTTTTGGCGGACACTATTATACTTTGCAAGCCACTACTGGAACACCACATTCAGGGTATTGCTATATTGGCAAGTGAATTTCACCCCAGAACAAAATATACCCTTTACGGACAGATTAACACTTGGCCTGCAACTGCTGGAACACCAGATTCAGGGTATTGCTATTTTGGCAATTGAATTTCACCCCAGAACAAAATATATGTTTTGGAGGACACTATTATACTTTGCAAGCCACCACTGGAACACCAGATTCAGGGTATTGCTATATTGGCAATTGAATTTCACCCCAGAACAAAATATATGTTTTGGTGGACATTATTGATACTTTGCCAGCCACTACTGGAACACCAGATTCAGGGTATTGCTATTTTGGCAATTGAATTTCACCCCAGAACAAAATATATGTTTTGGCGGACACTATTATACTTTGCAAGCCACTACTGGAACACCAGATTCAGGGTATTGCTATTTTGGCAATTGAATATCACCCCAGAACAAAATATACCCTTTTACAGACAGATTAACACTTGGCCTGCAACAGCTGGGACACCAGATTCAGGGTATTGCTATTTTGGCAATTGAATTTCACCCCAGAACAAAATATATGTTTTGGTGGACACTATTATACTTTGCCAGCCACTAGCTGAAACCACTAGATTCATGGTATTGCTATTTTGGCAATTGAATTTCACCCCAGAACAAAATATACCCTTTACGGACAGATCAACACTTGGCCTGCAACTGCTGGGACACCAGATTCAGGGTATTGCTATTTTGGCAATTGAATTTCACCCCAGAACAAAATATACCTTTTACGGACACGATTAACACTTGGCCTGCAACTGCTGGAACACCAGATTCAGGGTATTGCTATTTTGGCAATTGAATTTCACCCCAGAACAAAATATACCCTTTTACGGACAGATTAACACTTGGCCTGCAACTAGCTGGAACACCAGATTCAGGGTATTGCTATTTTGGCAATTGAATTTCACCCCAGAACAAAATATACCCTCTTGCGGACAGATTAACACTTGGCCTGCAACTGCTGGGACACCAGATTAGGGTATTGCAATTTTGGCAATTGAATTTCACCCCAGAACAAAATATTCCCTTTTGTGGACAGATTAACACTTGGCCTGCAACAGCTGGGACACCAGATTCAGGGTATTGCTATTTTGGCAATATAATTTCACCCCAGAACAAAAAATATGTTTTGGCGGACACTATTATACTTTGCAAGCCACTACTGGAACACCAGATTCAGGGTATTGCTATATTGGCAAGTGAAGTTCACCCCAGAACAAAATATACACTTTTACGGACAGATTAACACTTGGCCTGCAACTGCTGGAACACCAGATTCAGGGAATTGCTATTTTGGCAATAGAATTTCACCACAGAACAAAATATACCCTTTTACGGACAGATTAACACTTGGTCTGCAACTGCTGGAACACCGGATTGAGGGTATTGCTATATTGGCAATAGAATTTCACCCAAGAACAAAATATATGTTTTTGCGGACACTATTATACTTTGCAAGCCACTACTGGAACACCAGATTCAGGGTATTGATATATTGGCAAGTGAAGTTCACCCCAGAACAAAATATATGTTTTGGCGGACACTATTATACTTTGCAAGCCACTACTGGAACACCAGGTTCAGTGTATTACTATTTTGGCAATTAAATTTCACCCCAGAACAAAATATATGTTTTGGCGGACACTATTATGCTTTGCAAGCCACTACTGGAACACCAGATTCAGGATATTGCTCTTTTGGCAATTGAATATCACCCCAGAACAAAATATACCCTTTTACGGACAGATTAACACTTGGCCTGCTACAGCTGAGACACCAGATTCAGGGTATTGCTATTTTGGCAATTGAATTTCACCCCAGAACAAGATATATGTTTTGGCGGACACTATTATACTTTGCCAGCCACAGCTGAAACCACTGATTTATGTTATTGCTATTTTGGCAATTGAATTTCACCCAAGAACAAAATATACCCTTTTACGGACAGATCAACACTTGGCCTGCAACAGCTGGGACACCAGATTGAGGGTAATGCTATTTTGGCAATTGGATTTCAACCCAGAACAAAGTATGCCCTTTTACGGACAGATTAACACTTGGCCTGCAACTGCTGGAACACCAGATTCAGGGTATTGCTATTTTCGCAATTGAATTTCACCCCAGAACAAAATATATGTTTTGGCGGACACTATTATACTTTGCAAGCCACTACTTGAACACCAGATTCAGGGTATTGCTATATTGGCAATAGAATTTAACCCCAGAACAAAATGTATGTTTGGCTGTCACTAATTTACTTTGCAAGCCACTAGTGGAAAACTAGGTTCAGGGTATTGCTATATTGGCAAGTGAATTTCACCCCAAAACAAAATATACTCTTTTACGAACAGATTAACAATTGTCCTGCAACTGCTGGAACACCAGATTAAGGGTATTGCTATTTTGGCAATTGAATTTCACCCCAGAACAAAATATATGTTTTGGCGGACACTATTGTACTTTGCAAGCCACTCCTGGAACAACAGGTTCAGTGTATTGCTATTTTGGCAATTGAATTTCACCCCAGAACAAAATATATGTTTTGGCGGACACTATTATACTTTGCAAGCCACTACTGGAACACCAGGTTCAGTGTATTGCTATTTTGGCAATTGAATTTCACCCCAGAACAAAATATATGTTTTGGCGGACACTATTATAGTTTGCAAGCCACTACTGGAACACCAGATTCAGGGTATTGCTATTTTGGCAATTGAATATCACCCCAGAACAAAATATACCCTTTTACGGACAGATTAACACTTGGCCTGCAACAGCTGGGACACCAGATTCAGGGTATTGCTATTTTGGCAATTGAATTTCACCCCAGAACAAAATATATGTTTTGGCGGACACTATTATACTTTGCAAGCCACTACTGGAACACCAGATTTAGGGTATTGCTATATTGGCAAGTGAATTTCACCCCAGAACAAAATATACCCTTTTACGGGCAGATTAACACTTGGCCTGCAACTGCTGGAACACCAGATTCAGGGTATTGCTATTTTGGCAATTGAATTTCACCCCAGAACAAAATATATGTTTTGGCGGACACTATTATACTTTGCAAGCTACTACTGGAACACCACATTCAGGGTATTGCTATTTTGGCAAGTCGAATTTCACCCCAGAACAAAATATACCCTTTACGGACAGATTAACACTTGGCCTGCAACTGCTGGAACACCAGATTCAGGGTATTGCTATTTTGGCAACTGAATTTCACCCCAGAACAAAATATATGTTTTGGCGGACACTATTATACTTTGCAAGCCACTACTGGAACACCAGATTCAGGGTATTGCTATATTGGCAAGTGAATTTCACCCCAGAACAAAATATACCCTTTTACGGACAGATTAACACTTGGCCTGCAACTGCTGGAACACCAGATTCAGGGTATTGCTATTTTGGCAATTGAATTTCACCCCAGAACAAAATATATGTTTTGACGGACACTATTGATACTTTGCAAGCCACTACTGGAACACCAGATTCAGGGTATTGCTATTTTGGCAATTGAATTTCACCCCAGAACAAAATATATGTTTTGGCGGACACTATTATACTTTGCAAGCCACTACTTGAACACCAGATTCAGGGTATTGCTATATTGGCAATAGAATTTCACCCCAGAACAAAATATATGTTCTGGCTGTCACTATTATACTTTTGCAAGCCACTAGTGGAACACTAGGTTCAGGGTATTGCTATATTGGCAAGTGAATTTCACCCCAAAACAAAATATACTCTTTTACGAACAGATTAACAATTGTCCTGCAACTGCTGGAACACCAGATTAAGGGTATTGCTATTTTGGCAATTGAATTTCACCCCAGAACAAAATATATGTTTTGGCGGACACTATTGTACTTTGCAAGCCACTACTGGAACACCAGATTCAGGGTATTGCTATATTGGCAATTGAATTTCACCCCAGAACAAAATATATGTTTTGGCGGACACTATTATACTTTGCAAGCCACTACTGGAACACCAGGTTCAGTGTATTGCTATTTTGGCAATTGAATTTCACCCCAGTACAAAATATATGTTTTGGCGGACACTATTATAGTTTGCAAGCCACTACTGGAACACCAGATTCAGGGTATTGCTATTTTGGCAATTGAATATCACCCCAGAACAAAATATACCCTTTTACGGACAGATTAACACTTGGCCTGCAACAGCTGGGACACCAGATTCAGGGTATTGCTATTTTGGCAATTGAATTTCACCCCAGAACAAAATATATGTTTTGGCGGACACTATTATACTTTGCAAGCCACTACTGGAACACCACATTTAGGGTATTGCTATATTGGCAAGTGAATTTCACCCCAGAACAAAATATACCCTTTTACGGGCAGATTAACACTTGGCCTGCAACTGCTGGAACACCAGATTCAGGGTATTGCTATTTTGGAAATTGAATTTCACCCCAGAACAAAATATATGTTTTGGCGGACATTATTATACTTTGCAAGCTACTACTGGAACACCACATTCAGGGTATTGCTATTTTGGCAATTGAATATCACCCCAGAACAAAATATACCCTTTTACGGACAGATTAACACTTGGCCTGCAAAAGCTGGGACACCAGATTCAGGGTATTGCTATTTTGCAATTGAATTTCACCCCAGAACAAAATATATGTTTTGGCGGACACTATTATACTTTGCAAGCCACTACTGGAACACCACATTCACGGTATTGCTATATTGGCAAGTGAATTTCACCCCAGAACAAAATATACCCTTTCACTGGCAGATTGACACTTGGCCTGCAACAGCTGGGACACCAGATTGAGTGTATTGCTATTTTGGCAATTGGATTTCAACCCAGAACAAAGTATACCCTTTTACGGACAGATTAACACTTGGCCTGCAACTGCTGGAACACCAGATTCAGGGTATTGCTATTTTGGCAATTGAATTTCACCACAGAACAAAATATACCGTTTTGACGGACACTATTAACACTTTGCCAGCCACTAGCTGGAACACCAGATTCAGGGTATTGCTATATTGGCAATTGAATTTCACCCCAGAACAAAATATATGTTTTCGTGGACATTATTGTACTTTGCAAGCCATTACTGGAACACCAGATTCAGGGTATTGCTATTTTGGCAATTGAATTTCACCCCAGAACAAAATATATGTTTTGGCGGACACTATTATACTTTGCAAGCCACTACTGGAACACCAGATTCAGTGTATTGCTATTTTGGCAATTGAATTTCACCCCAGAACAAAATATACCCTTTTACGGACAGATTAACACTTGGCCTGCAACTGCTGGAACACCAGATTCAGGGTATTGCTATTTTGGCAATTGAATTTCACCCCAGAACAAAATATATGTTTTGACGGACACTATTATACTTTGCCAGCCACTAGCTGGAACACTAGATTCAGGGTATTGCTATTTTGGCAATTGAATTTCACCCCAGAACAAAATATACCCTTTTACGGACAGATTAACACTTGGCCTGCAACAGCTGGGACACCAGATTCAGGGTATTGCTATTTTGGCAATTGAATTTCACCCCAGAACAAAATATATGTTTTAGCGGACACTATTATACTTTGCCAGCCACTGCTGGAACACCAGATTCAGGGTATTGCTATTTTGGCAATTGAATTTCACCCCAGAACAAAATATATGTTTTAGCGGACACTATTATACTTTGTAAGCCACTACTGGAACACCAGATTCAGGGTATTGCTATATTGGCAATAGAATTTCACCCCAGAACAAAATATATGTTTTGGCTGTCACTAATATACTTTGCAAGCCATTAGTGGAACACCAGGTTCAGGGTATTGCTATATTGGCAAGTGAATTTCACCCCAAAACAAAATATACCCTTTTACGGACAGTTTAACACTTGGCCTGCAACTGCTGGAACACCAAATTCAGGGTATTGTTATTTTTGCAATTGAATTTCACCCCAGAACAAAATATATGTTTTGGAGGACACTATTGTACTTTGCAAGCCACTACTGGAACACCAGATTCAGGGTATTGCTATTTTGGCAATTGAATTTCACCACAGAACAAAAAAATATGTTTTGGCGGACACTATTATACTTTGCAAGCCACTACTGGAACACCAGATTCAGGGTATTGCTATATTGACAAGTGAAGTTCACCCCAGAACAAAATATACCCTTTTACGGACAGATTAACAATTGACCTGCAACTGCTGGAACACCAGATTCAGGGTATTGCTATATTGGCAATAGAATTTCACCCCAGAACTAAATATATGTTTTGGCGGACACTATTATACTTTGCAAGCCACTACTGGAACACCAGATTCAGGGTATTGCTATATTGTCAAGTGAAGTTCACCCCAGAACAAAATATACCCTTTTACGGACAGATTAACAATTGGCCTGCAACTGCTGGAACACCAGATTCAGGGTATTGCTATATTGGCAATTGAATTTCACCCCAGAACAAAATATATGTTTTGGTGGACACTATTGTACTTTGCAAGCCACTACTGGAACACCAGGTTCAGTGTATTGCTATTCTGGCAATTGAATTTCACCCCAGAACAAAATATATATTTTGGCGGACACTATTTTAGTTTGCAAGCCACTACTGGAACTCCACATTCAGGGTATTGCTATTTTGGCAATTGAATATCACCCCAGAACAAAATATACCCTTTTACGGACATATTAACACTTGGCCTGCAACAGCTGGGACACCAGATTCAGGGTATTGCTATTTTGGCAATTGAATTTCACCCCAGAACAAAATATATGTTTTGGCGGACACTATTATACTTTGCAAGACACTACTGGAACACCACATTCAGGGTATTGCTATATTGGCAAGTGAATTTCACCCCAGAACAAAATATACCCTTTTACGGGCAGATCAACACTTGGCCTGCAACTGCTAGAACACCAGATTCGGGGTATTGCTATTTTGGCAATTGAATTTCACCCCAGAACAAAATATATGTTTTGGCGGACACTATTATACTTTGCTAGCCAGTGCTGGGACACCAGATTTAGGGGATTGCTATTTTGGCAATTGAATTTCACCACAGAAAATAATCTATCCTTTGCCATACAGCAGACAGTATTATACTTGGCTTTCCAAAGCTGGAACACCAGATTTAGGGGATTGGTATTTTGGCAATTGTATTTAACCCTTTAATAAAATATAGAAATTGCTATCCTGTGTTTCTAGTGGTGACAATAAGCACAGCCAAGCCCCTGATGTAGGATATAGCAAAAAAAAAAAATAGTATTGATGGATTGATGGACTTGGTGGCAGCTTGTTCTGGTGCACCACAAGTCACAAAATGTCCGCCGATCACCCCAGAAAAAAAGTGACAGAAAAACGCTCTGTGCAGCCTAAAAACCAGTGAGCAATTAACTAGCAGAAGTTGAATCATTCACAGCTGTAGATCAATCACTTCATTAGGTGCTAATGCTGACTTTTCCCTGCCTAATCTCGCCCTCACAGAAGCTGCGTCCTCTCTCTACACTAATTAGAGCAGTGTGACGTGCGGCGCTATGTTACTCCAGCTTAAATAGAGGCTGGGTCACATGCTGCACTTGGCCAATCACAGCCATGCCATTAGTAGGCATGGTTGTGATAGGCTCTTAGGGCAAGAAGTAAAACGCTAGCTGATTGGCTGCTGTGCAGCCCTTCAGAAACCGGGAAGAAATCGCCGAACAACGTACCCGAACCCGAACTTTTTTGAAAATGTTCGGGTTCGGGTCCGTGTCCCAAACGCCCCAAAATTCGGTATGAACCCGAACTATTCTCGAACTGTTCGCTCAACACTAGTGACCACCACTTCTGTGATAGAGGGGGAAACAACCCCACTGAGTATAATGGTGGGAGACACAGAGGACTTGCCACCAGGACCTGAAATGCCAGACCTCCACGTCTCCGGAGACAATTTCGGGACCGCGCAACACCGGGACCAAACCCTAATCAGGGCCTGGGAGAATGTTGTGATAATTGATGGTAAACCCCAAAAACCGGGGGCTGAGTTAATGTTTCCCCGTTTTGTTGTTCACCAAGAAATGTTATATTGGGTGAACCAAATCCGGGGTGAGCTTGTTGAACAGCTGGTGGTGCCCACAGCGTATCGCAAGCTCGTTATGGAGCTTTCCCACCAACATGTTCTTGGGGGACATTTGGGGTGGCAGAAAACGCAGGACCGCATACTACACCGTTTTTTTTTTTGGCCCAGTGTGTTCAGAGAGGTGGAAGAATATTGTAAGTCATGTCCAACCTGTCAGATAAATAGCCCCCAGCCACATTTCCGTAGTCCCCTGGTACCTATTACAATCATTGAGGTTCCGTTCGAGAGAATCGCTATGGATCTAATAGGGCCCATACCGAAGTCTGCTAGGGTCCACCAACACATTCTGTTCATTCTCAACTACGCCACTCGGTACCCGGAGGCGGTGCCCCTGCGACACACATCAGCTAAGCTCATAGCTAAGGAGTTAATGGAGATGTTTTCCCGGGTGGGCCTGCCTAAAGAGGTTCTGACGGACCAAGGGACCCCTTTTATGTCTAAGGTAATGAGGGAACTCTGTAAATTATTGCATATAAAACAGTTACTCACGTCCGTTTACCATCCGCAAACGGATGGTCTCGTGGAAAGATTTAACCAAACTTTAAAAAATATGTTAAAAAGGGTGGTGTCTAGAGATGGGAGGGACTGGGACCTGCTTCTTCCCTATCTCATGTTCGCAGTGCGAGAGTTGCCCCAGGCCTCTACTGGGTTCTCGCCCTTCAAACTGCTTTATGGCAGACACCCTCGGGGTCTGTTGGACATCGCCAAGGAAGCGTAGGAACAACAACCCACCCCCCACAAAAGTGTTATTGAGTACGTCACCCAGATGCAGGAACGGATGAAAAGAGTGTTGCCGCTGGTCCGGGAACATATGGAGGCAGCGCAACAAACCCAGAGTAGGGTGTATAATCATCAGGCTCGGGTACGGGACTTTAATCCGGGGGATCGGGTTTTGGTTCTGGTACCCACCCTTGACAGTAAGTTCCTAGCTAGGTGGCAGGGGCCCTCAAGGTACTCGAGAAAGTAGGGAAGGTAAATTACAAAGTACACCAGCCAAGGCGGCGAAAGCCAGAGCAGGTGTACCATGTGAATTTACTAAAGCCATGGAAAGATCGGGAGTCTTCTGATGATGACAGCCCCCGGCCAGGGTTTCTAGGGGAAAAGGGTTCAGCCCCTCAGTCTGATGCAAGTGAAGCAGTAGCCAAAGTTAAAATTGCAGACAACCTGTGGAACACAGGGCAGGCCGCTTGCAGGGAAATGCGGATGCCCTGTCCCGCGTACACTGCCTCACATGTGTTCACCCCCTTTAGGGTTAAACAAAGGGGGGAGGTATGTAGGAAAACGCAAGGATCCATCATTGACGGAAGATATGTGTCATCAAGGTTCCTGGCCTCGGTGAGTTAAGAGCCTGTTTTGTGTGTCAGCAGTAGATAGTGCTGTTTGACACCTTGATAGTTAGTATGGCTGTAAGGCCGATCCGGGCCGTCTCTTACTGGGAGAAGTCAAAGTGCTGGGTGGGTGACTACTCCCCACGTTCCAGGCCGGGTTTTGGCAGGCTTTGAAAGGCAGCCAGCACTAGCAGCTGGGTGGAATATCCTCCATCTGCCAGTGACGCTGTGGAGCTCTCAGTGCTGGGAGTGGAAGTCTGCAAGCAGGCGTACAGACTGCATGGAAGCCTGCACCTGGACTTTTCTGTGGCTGAGATGTCAGCTGGGTGTGAATTAACACCGAAATCCTACAGGTGAACTTTTCTTGTGCTTTTGTTTTTGCTGTGTGTGAACAAGCACCAGGACTGTGATTTTGCTGAGTGTGAATAAAACACTACTGCTTGATTCATGAACTATGTACTTTGCCTCTATACTGCGTCCGCAAGCCTCTCTGCCAGAGCGATTCCCCACAACGGCTATAACATTATTGTAATACCCATGTTATTAAAAGAAATGTGTCACCAAAAATTGTATCTGCCTGATAGTAGCAGCACATATTCTTTTTTTCTAATCTATTTTTATTTTCTGATTGTAGATTTTTAAATTCTATTTCCTGAACATGATTGTGGGGGCTGCCATCTTGCCTAAGCTGTTCATTTAGAAAGCATTAAGAAAATTGTTTTATGGCAGCTCCATGGGCCATAGACACAATGGTCAGGAGGCGACCTCATTGACTTATATGGGAGAGTATTCTAGGGATGCTCTGTGACCTGTGCAGAACACTAGCAACATCACCACCACCAGCATGATCCACCACATGGCATCCAAGCACCCTAATAAGTGGTCCGAACGCCTGGTCCACAATCTGGGTCTGTGGGTCACACCACTGCCTCCTCTTCCCCTGTGTTACACACTGCTGACCAGGCCCGGATGTCCCTCGCCATGCACCTGGACCTTTGCATGAACCGTCAGCAACAACATCCACTTCCCTGTCCCAGCACAGCTTCCAAATGTCGATAACACAGGCATTTGAATGCAAGCGCAAATCACCTACCCACAGGCCATAGCACTAAATGCGCAACTTTCGAAATTTCTGGCCCTTGAAATGTTGCCATTGAGGCTTGTGGACACTGATGCCTTCCGCAACCTGATGTCGGCAGCTGTCCCTCTTTACACAGTCCCCAGTCGCCACTATTTTTCATGGTATGTTGTGCCCACCTTACACCAGCATGTCACCCAGAACATCACCTGTGCCCTGACCAATGCACTTCCTGGGAAGGTCCACCTCACCATGGACAAGTGCTGTTGGCCAGGGCCGCTACATTTCCCTGACCGCACACTGGATAAATGTTGTGGTGGCCGGGAGTGAGTCGTACCCTGGGATGGCACAGGTGCTACCCACGCCCAGGATTGCAGGCCCTACGTTCATCAGGGTCTCCACCAGCAGCTATGTTACTGGCTCCAACCCCCACTTCTCCTCCTCCGCCGCCTCCTCCTCCAATTCCACCTCCAACATCAGTCAGCCATCAGTCGCTAGCTGGAAGCAGTGTAGCACTGCTGTGGATAAGCATCAACAGTCTGTGCTGAAGCTGATCTGCTTAGGGGACAAACAGCACGCAACCACAGACCTGTGGCAGGGTATAAGGAACCAGACCAAGCTGTGGTTCTCGCCACTCAACCTACAAACAGGCATGGTTTTGTCTGACAATGGCCGTAACTTTGTGGCGTCTTTGGAGCTTGGCAACCTGACACACATTCCATGCCTAGCCCACATCTTAAACTGACCTTAGCACTGTGCCTATCACTGTTATATACACTGCAACTACCATCTTCTACTCAGTATAAAGAGAGTTTATTTATTGCAACCAAACAGGCCTGGTCATTGACTCCACCATTTATCTGACAGCCTTCGCCTCTTCTCTCTTGCTTTGCGCCCATCCATCTACCATCAAGGGCACACCAGCCAACACTAGGCACATCTGCACATATGGCCTGTGGGAGCACTAGAGGGAGAGGGATTAGCCACTGTGAGGACTACATTGCCACCGCCACCACTCCCATCCTCTCCTGGAAAACTAAATATATACAAGAAAAAACTATGTATATATAGGTACAATCACCAATAAATTAAGATTTATTATATTCAAACAAAAAAATGTATTTCACATTTACAGATTATTTTAGTTAAAGTGTACGTTCACTAGTAATAGTTTACATTCACTGTACAATTCACTTCCACACACAATTATATAAATATTATAAAAAATCTAAATCAGGTTTGATAGTGTTGTGAGAAGTCAGAAGAAAATCTCATGGAACCTGAAAGAAGTTTATATCACATATTATTCACATAGGCTTGTTCCATTCATAAGCCTAGTTAATGGATGGATTTATTCAGGGCTATGCACTGTTAGAAGACATATGCCACAGGTCCAGGAGGGGCGAAGGGCACACCTTGAAGCCAGGGCTCCAGCATGTTGGTATTTTGGTTGTCCTTGATGTTATAGGTTTGGTGGCGGTTGAAGGCAGGAGGTGTTGGGTGCATTGGCGGGCATACAACAGTATCAAAACACAGTTCCAAGCATTTTCACAGTGTAAGTCTTTACAGATAGCAATGTACAGATCTGGGTAACGATGGGAGTTGTAGTACTCTTTCCTCTCTCTCCCCAAAGTCTCTCTCTGCAGAATACGGTATATGGCTAGCAATATTACTTTCGCAATGGTGGTTGTATTTTCCAACTGAGTCATATAGAGTTTAAATATACAGTTGGCCAGACTGTGTCCAAGTTTGTGTAAGCAATGTCCTTTCACTGCAGTAAAGTCTGTGGCTTTAATAAGCAAAATACCTTACTGGCTGACTCCTATGCTCAGCCATACATATTATTAAATAGATGACCAAAAATGTTACTACAAATTCTCGAAACAAATTGTTCACCAAATTTTAAAAGTGCATTGCTTAAACCAAATGGCATCACCACAAATATGTCAAAGTGTCCCTCTGGGGTATTAAAGTCTGTTTTTCACTCATCTCCCTCCTTGACGTGGATGAGGTTATAAGCCCCCTGGAGGTCTAACTTGGTGGATTATTTATTTATTTTATGCAATTATTTAGTGCTGACATATTCCACAACGCTTTACAGACATTAGCATCACACTGTCCCCACTGGGGCTCACAATCTAAGTTCCCTATCAGTATGTCTTTCGAATGTGGGTAGTGTGAAACTGGAGTACCCAAAGGAAACCCACGCAAACACGGGAAGAAAATATAAACTCCATTTGAACCTAGGACCCCAGAGCAGCAAGGCCCCAGTGCTAACCACTGAGCCACCATGCTGCCTCTTTTAGTGAACCATTTAGCTCCCTGAATCTGTCTAAAGAGGTCCAGTATCAACGGCAAAGGGTAAAGTTTTTTGACCGTCATCTTATTAAGCTCCCAGTAGTCAATACATAGTCTGAGACTGCCAACCTTTTTTTTAAAAAAAAAAGATTCCCACCCGCATAGGAAAACAGACGGTTGGATATGACCCTTTACCAGTTTTTCTTCAATGTAGTGTTTCATGGCCTGATGTTCCGAACCTGACAAATTAAAAATGCACCCTTTCGGATATTTGAAATCCAGAAACAAGTCAATCTCACAGTCGTAGGCTCTGTGGGGAAGGATAAAATTAGAGCTAGGTTCAACAAATACATCCTGAAATGTGTTAATGAGATTAGACAATTGCAGAGGAATCATTTTCAGCTAGGTCATAGACATAGTAGAGAGATGATTAGCACAACGGGATGGGAAACCTTCAAGGTATTCCTAGCAAGACATCAACAGGTAGTTCTTTCATAACCAGAAAGGAACAGACTTCAGAGTGAAGGAACCCCCCTGACATGGTAATCTCAGTAGTACAAAATTTAATACTATCCTTCCCCAGGATAGAAGAATCAATTGTCGTCACCTGAACAGGAAAGAGCAATCCTGAGCAATGGTGATAAAGGAAGAACTAGCGGCAATACAAATTTCTCACTAATGAAATTTTCAGTGGCCTCGTAGTCCCCTGTCATTTATACCCCCAAACTGAATGTAAATAGGTAACATAATAATGGAAACCTCACTAACTACCTTTTTACCTTGAGTACCTTTTCCTTTACTCCATCTCCATATCTCGCAAAGGGCATTTGGGACATGACTCGACCCAGTGATCGGTAGCATCGCAATAAAAACCCTGGTGTCTTCTGATATTTCTTTGTTCCAAGGAGAGAGAGGAGGCACCAAGCTGCATAGGTTCTTCCAGGTCAGGACACTGTACAGGGAGGGTAGGAACCAAATCTGGAGGTTACAAGGGACCTGGCGGAACCACATGTTCCTTATTACGTTCAATGATCTAAATGTACAACAAGCATCAGAGTCTTGTCTAAGGTATTGGAGGTAGGACAGCTGACCAGTAAATCCTTTAAGGCCTCAGAAAGACCCCAGCCAAACTGACACCTTAATGCGGGGTCGTTGCAACTGGAGGCTACACACCCCTTTCTAAACTCTGCACAAAACTCTACAGGCTGACTACCTTGTTTCAAGCTGACCAGTTTACTTTCAGCATATGCTGCTTTGTCTGTTTCAACATACACCAGACCCAGAACAGTAGAGAAATTGTCCATGAGGCCAAAACAGGGGAATCGGAGGGAAGAGAGAATGCCCACTCTTAAGAGTCTTCCTGTAAAAAGGAAATTACAATTCCAACTTGTTACTGTTCAGAACCAGAAGAAAAAGGCCTGAGCCTGAAATAAAGTTTACCCCTGAATAGATTCCTGATTATGAACCCTCTGGGCTAAATTGTGGATCATCAGCGATAGACTCTGCATGTGTGCCACTAAATCACAAACTGGATTTATGATGTGAAACAACAGGCAAAGTTATGTTAGGCCAGTGAATATGTCAAGATACTGACTACTGTCACACATAAACAGGGATAGTGCAGCCCTAAAACTGCCAGGACCCACTATCCCTACCTACTAGCATAGTGACCCTAGGCACTGACCCCACAATTGGACAACGGTCCTTATACTGCCATACGTGAAGGGGCAATACACAAACAGGGACAAACAAACAAATAAACACTAAAAGAATAGTCGTATGGAAAAAGGGTCAAATGTCAGTCGGACAATGCAGCATAAGATATGCCTGTGGCAACCGAGAAAACCAAACATGCCAAAAAATCAGAACCAGGAGATCAATACAACACCAAAAGGCTAGAAGCCAAAAAATGTAGTCACAAAACCAAAAAGTGATACACGTGCCGGCCTTTTATACTACAGAACAGCAGCTCATGCCAATGTGCCTGCACACCTGGTGAAGCTGCTGACTGCACTCGAGAACCCTGGCACACCTGCTCATTGACCCAGGGCTCCGAAGTCAGCACAGGCCGCCCAGCAGCCCAGGCTACCCTTGCAATCAGAAGCTGCTGCCGCACGGTTACAACAGTGGCTGGGGGAACCGTGACACATGTTTACTATTATTGGTGGAAAAATAATACTTGGGGGAACCATAGGGGCCCATTTTCATTACTGAGTACACAAAGGGAGGCATTATTACTACTTTGGGCACTATAGGAGGCATTATTAACAGTGGAGCACTATGGAGGGACCACTGTTATTGCTCGAGTCATTATAGGCACTAGGGGCACTCTAGAGACATTATTACTGGGGGCACTATAGGGTTATTACTGGGGACACTATAGGGGCATTATTATTACTGGAGGGGTATTTTTATATACCGAGGGTGCAATAGGGACACTATAAGAACATTACCTGGGCACTATGGGAGTATTATTATAACTGGGGCATTATAGGAGCATTATTATCACTGTGGGCACTACATGGTCTATATCTCTACTGGAGCCACTCTGGTGGAGCCTATTCTTCTAGAGCCACTATAGGGAGACAATATTACTACTGGGTCACTATAAAAAACTGAAGGCACTCTGTTTGGCACAATTATTTTTTGTTTGGTACTAGCATTCTTAGGGTCTAATCACACGTCCGCAAAATGGGTCTGCATCCATGGTCCGAGGGCCCCGCCCGGCAGTGGATCGCTGTAGAGGGAATCCCGGTCTGAGCTCTGACTCCATATATGGTTGTGTCCATATATGGAGTCAGTGCTATGAACATGAAGGGGGTATCCCCAAGCATTGTCAGTATGCTTGGGGACACCCAATGTATTGTAATTTAATTTAGCTTCTATTTCTGAAAAGTTGCAACCAGGATTCAAACTCACAACCTTTCATATCAGAGGAAAGAACACTATCCACTGAGCTATGGAGCTCAATGGTAAACTGTATTAGAAAAACCTCATAGTAGTTTATCAAGTATTAGGTAGTCCATACAGCAGAGTGATACATGATACACTATACAGCCGAAGTATAAATTACATATTTATTTTTCAGTAATTGTAAGAGAAATGTATGACACAAAATACAGTAAAAATAAATGTGTAATTACTACATTTATATATAGTATTTACACATTTATTTTTTTATTTAGTTATACTTCTGCTATATAGGAATACCTAATACATGATACACTACTAAGAGTCTTTTCCAACATAATTTATCATTGAGATTCATAGCTCAGTGGTTAGGGTTTTTGCCTCTGATGTGAATGGTTGTGAGTTCTAGTCCTGGTGGCAACCTTTTAGAAATAGAGGCTAAATTATGCATTCATGTACATCAGAAGTATTATAATATATATTTATGCTTCTGATATATATATATATATATATATATATATATACATTTATTATATATGGGAAACTATTACTGAGGTTTTTAGCCATAATAGTAGTATAGCAGGTTAATATGAAGCTCTGATGGGGGATGTATGGTTGCCACTGATGGGGAGGATGTGTGATGTGTGGAGGGAGGACACTGATGGGGGTATGTGTGGAGGACACTGATGGTGGGGGGTATGTGTGGAGGACACTGATGGGGGGTTGTGTGGATGACACTGATGAGGTATGTGTGCAGGACACTGATGGGGGTATGTGTGGAGGACACTGATGGGGGTGTGTGGGAGGACACTGATGGGGGTGTGTGTGGAGGACACTGATGGGGGTATGTGTGGAGGACACTGATGGGGGGCGGGGTATGTGTGGAGGACACTGATGAGGTATGTGTGCAGGACACTGATGGGGGTATGTGTGGAGGACACTGATGGGGGGTATGTGTGGAGGACACTGATGGGGGGGTTGTGTGGATGACACTGATGAGGTATGTGTGCAGGACACTGATGGGGGTATGTGTGGAGGACACTGATGGGGGATGTGTGGAGCACACTGATGGGGGTGTGTGTGGAGGACACTAATGGGAGGGGATGTGTGGATGACACTTAGGGGGTGTGTGGAGGACACTGATGGGGGATGTATGGAGGACACTGATGGGGGATGTATGGAGGACACTGATGGGGGATCTAGGGAGGGTGTGGGGATGTTGGGATGGGAGGTCCTGGAGGGGTGTTTGGGTGGAAGCTCTGAAAGGGGTGGGAGGTCCGATAGGTATGTGGGGGTGGGGGTGGGAGATCCGGGAGGGGGGGCCCATAAAAAAATTTAGCTATGGGGGGGGGCATAACATTTTTTGCTGTGGGGCCCAGTCATTTCTAGCTACGCCCCTGGGTGACACCACCAGGAGATGAGCACTTGCATTATGGAAGCACTCATATCCCTACATTCATCTGTATCGCGATACAGATGAACACTGCAGCAGGGGAGGGAGAGGCATCTCTCTTCCCTGTTCCTCTGATAGGCTGCTGGCCTTGTGCCGGCAGCCTATCAGAGGCCGGTGCAGGCGGCGCGATTACGTCATCGCTCCGCCTGAGCTGTACTGCTCGGGACAGGCCTGCATCGCATCACTGCCATGGAGGTAAGTATGTGTTTTGTTTTTCTGTGAGGCGCTGGGCTGCGCTGGGGGGGTCATTGCTGGCATAAAGGGACACTTTGGGGCAATGGCTGGCACATGGGGAACACTATGGGGGCATTGCTGGCATATGGTGGACAATATAGGGGCATTACCGGCACATGGGGGACACTATGGGGGAATTGTTGGCACATGGGGGACACTATGGGGGCATTGCTGGCACATGGGGGACACTATGGGGGCATTGCTGGCACATGGGGGACACTATGGGGGCATTGCTGGCACATGGGGGACACTATGGGGGCATTGCTGGCACATAGGGGACACTATGGGGGCATTGCTGGCACATGGGGAACACTATGGGGCATTGCTGGCACATGGGAGACACTATGGGGGCATTGCTGGCACATGGGGGACACTATGGGGCATTGCTGGCACATGGGGAACACTATGGGGGCATTGCTGGCACATGGGGGGACACTATGGGGGCATTGCTGGCACATGGGGGACACTATGGGGGAATTGCTGGCACATGGGGAACACTATGGGGGCATTGCTGGCACATGGGGGGACACTATGGGGGCATTGCTGGCACATGGGGGACACTATGGGGGCATTGCTGGCACATGGGGGACATTATGGGGGCGTTGCTGGCACATGGGGGACTCTATGGGGGCATTGCTGGCACATGGGGAACACTATGGGGGCATTGCTGGCATATGGTGGACAATATAGGGGCATGGCTGGCACATGGGAGACACTATGGGGGCATATCTAGCACATGGGGGACACTATGGGGGCATTGCTGGCACATTATGGGGACACTATGGTGTTGGATGGGAGAAGAATACTATGGGGGTATATTATATAGGCACATTATGGGGGCACTAAGAAGGGGCATTTAATACTGGCACATTCTGGGGGACACTATGGGGGAATCTTATACTGCCACATTCTGGGGGCACTATGGGGAAGAGGAGAGGAGCACTATGTGGGCATTTACTAGGGGCATTATATAGGGTATTTTATACTTGCACACATTATGGGGACATTAGCTCAACTGGCGGCACTGAGGGAGTTTTTTGTACCGGCACACAGAGCGGGAGCATTCCGATTGAATTAGTGCACATTATTATTATTACTGAAGGTGGCAGGTGAGTTATTAAGAAGGTAGGAGGATGATGGAAAAGTAGGAACCTAAGATGTCTTTTGTCAAACTACAGAGACGAGAGATGGGTGAAAAATCATCATGGCGGTCTGATCTGAAAGGAGAAGATGAGGAAAGAAGTGGTCTGCATCAGAGAAGTTACTGGATGTAAGGTATGTGGTGCTGTATTCTGGATATATTCTGGATACAGAATATAATATGTATGCAAATATGTGTGTGTGTGTGGGGGTTCTAAGCAGACAGAAGACAGATCGCCAGGGGTTGGGGGCCTGTTGGGGGTGCTAGAATTTGAACCCAAGCGATAACATGGATGGGGGTTTAGATAGTAAACAGACAGCTGACGTGGGGCGGGGCTAAGCAGAGAGATCGCCGCCGATGGGAGGGGGTGTTGTGCTGGGGGGTGACACCATTTTCTACCGCACCAGGTGACACCAGCCCTAGCAACGCCACTGGGGCCCGGCGGCTGCCCACTCAGTATAGAGAAAAGGAGATCAGCTGTGCCGCGGCTGTGCCGTGCGCAGCAGCGCAGCACAAGTGATCTACTCAACAGCAGACTGTCAGCACTGCAGTCTGCGGTACAATACAAATCATTTATAGTAAACCACAGTCCAGTTCTTCCAGGCACTGGCAGTCACTCTGTGCCGTTCGCTTACTTTACATGTACGTCCGTGACGTCAGGGGCAGTTGCAGGGCCCGGCAGCCGGAGCAGAAAAGGAGAGGAGGGGCCGGCCATGGCGTCCTGTGCGGCGCAGAGGCGCGCCGCGGTGACGTCAGTGAGTCGTGATGTTATGTTACTGACGTCTTCAACGATTTTTGCGGCCTGCCTGCGCCTCACACAGAGTAGACAGACAGTCAGAGCACCGTCCTCACCATCCACGTGACGCGCCCACTTCCAAGTTCCCCTCCTGGTTCCTGCCCTGCCTGCTGTTTCGGCCCAGATGTGCTGCAGCAGCCTGCAAGTGAAGTTGTTCAAGTAAAGGTTACTAAAGTAGTAGTACTACTGTGACAATTGTTTTCTTCACTAGTAATCACAAAAGGCTGGCCTGGTTATTGTGTATGGACTGGACTCAGTGAGAAGAACTGTTATGGGGGAGATATGTGGATGACATGCATGATAAGTTGCTATATAGTGTCATCCATAGATCCCCCCCATAGCAGTGCCCTCCCCCATAACAGTGCCATCCTCAGATCCACCCATAACTGTCATCTACAGGTCCCCCATAACAGTGACCTCCATAGATCCCCCATAGCAGTGCCCTCCCCATAACAGTGCCATCCTCAGATCCACCCATAACTGTCATCTACAGGTCCCCCATAACAGTGTCCTCCATAGATCCCCCCATAGCAGTGTCCTCCACAGTTTCCCCATAACAGTGTCATCCACAGATCCCCCATAACTGTGTGTCATCCACAGATCCCCATAACTGTGTGTCATCCACAGATCCCCCATAACAGTGTGTCATCCACAGATCCCCCATAACTGTGTGTCATCCACAGATCCCCCATAACAGTGTGTCATCCACAGATCCCCATAACAGTGTCATCCACAGATCCCCCATAACAGTGTCATCCACAGATCCCCCATAACTGTGTGTCATCCACAGATCCCCCATAACTGTGCGTCATCCACAGATCCCCCATAACAGTGTCATCCACAGATCTCCATAACAGTGTCATCCACAGATCTCCATAACAGTGTGTCATCCACAGATCCCCCATAACAGTGTCATCCACAGATCCCCCATAACAGTGTCATCCACAGATCCTCCATAACAGTGTCATCCACAGATCCCCCATAACTGTGTGTCATCCACAGATCCCCCATAACTGTGTGTCATCCACAGATCCCCCATAACAGTGTGTCATCCACAGATCCCCCATAACAGTGATATCCACAGATCCCCCATAACAGTGTGTCATCCACAGATCCCCCATAACAGTGACCTCCACAGATCCCCCATAACAGTGACCTCCACAGATCCCCCATAACAGTGTCATCCACAGATCCCCCATAACAGTGTCATCCACAGATCCCCCATAACAGTGCCATCCACAGATCCCCATAACAGTGTATCATCCCCTGATCCCCATAACAGTGCTATTTTCATATCTAATTGCCTCTTTAGCATTTGTAATGCTTTGGTTTTGTTTATTTATGATTTTGTAATGCACCTGTCTTGGTTTGTGCATTTATTTATTGTGCACAGTTTGGTTTTTGCATTCGTTATTTATGTTGGACTTCTAATTAAATAAATTATTGTGCAGGATATGGGTGTGACTGGAGGCGGGACATGGGAGTGGCTGGAGGCGGGATGTGGGTGTGGCCTGGAAGGGGGCCCTTGATTTATTTTGCCCGGGGGCCCTGAGGGTTCTCAGTCCGCCCCTGTGCGGACCCATTTATTTTCAATGGGGCCGCAAAAAGATGTGTGCTGTCCTTATCCGCACTTCCGCTCCGCGGCACAGCAAAAAAATGAACATGTCCTATTCTTGTCCAAAGACAAGAAAAGGCATTTCTATTATAGTGCCGGCCATGTACAGGATATCGTGGAATCAGTCCTACTGCCTTTTTTTGACTCAATGTGCGCTACACAATGTGCTCTTCAGGGCTCCCCTGGCACGCTTGATCCCCTCGATCTTTCCTTCTTCAATAAAGTAAAAACAATATCCTAAATGTTGCCTATAAATTTCGCGCTGCAGGTCCCAGGAGTGACGTGGGTAAAATTCTCATACAGTCAATACGTTTTTGTAGGACCGCGCTGCTCCAATTTTTCAGGAAGTGCTACTTCTAATTCAGAGCCATCCACACATGTAATCATAGGAAAACATTGACTTCCATATGTTTCCTCCTTTTTCTCAATGGACACTTCTGTGGAGCATCAAACATTCACACCAATAGTGAAGCACTGTCTCCAAGGGTCAAATAAAAAGAAATTTATTGTACTCACAGACGTAGTTGAATGAAAACGATTTCAAAGAGTTTGAACACCCTTGTTATGCTGCCTGACCTGAGTTTCGCTCCAAGCTTCATCAGGGGTGTACACTCCACCCACTTTAGGGATGAGTTTAAATACATGAATAGATCCCACCTCTACTACACGTCATATATTCTCACAATTAGCATTCAATATAAAATTATAGAAATGATTTAAAAATCCATACATTCATATCATCATTATCGTCAAATATGCTATATACATTAAACTCTTTCCATTATTTCTCCTGCCAATAAAACCAGCAGCCCTTCCTATTATCCATCTTTCTAATATAGCTTAACTAGCACACTATTATACTCTCTTCATTCATAAATTTCTACCACTACGTCATCTACCAAGTGATATAGTCACATGGTACATTCTAACCTATCTCCAGCCACACCTCCTCTATTCATTCATATAGGTTTTTCTTCCTCAACCCTTCTGCCGATAAGGTACTTCACTATTTTCTCTACCAGTGCTTTCTTATATTAGACATGGTTTGAAGGTTCGTGATTTTGTTTCCCAAATCCGGATCATTCTTTAGGACTGCCCATTTTTTTCTAATCGCATTTTTAATAAAGCCAGCATTAATATTATATTGGGTAAGGAAGGCAAAGCGAAAATCTTTATTTTTCCTAATAATCCTATTCTCCCCCATTTTCTCATCTTCCTCTATATTCTTACTACACTCAGCTAACTCCTCCCTTGAATATCCCTTCTCCAAGAAGTGCTACATCGGAAAGGTGGATAATAGGAAGGGCTGCTGGTTTTATTGGCAGGAGGATTTATAGAAAGAGTTTAATATATATAGCATATTTGATGATAATGATGATATGAATGTATGGATTTTTAAATTATTTCTATAATTTTATATTGAATACTAATTGTGAGAATATATGACATGTAGTAGAGGTGAGGTCTATTTGTGTATTTAAAGACATCCCTAAAGTGGGTGGAGTGTACGCCCCTGATGAAGCTATGAGCGAAGTCCGGGTCGGGCAGGATTACAAGGGTGCTCAACCTCTTTGAAATGCTTTTTATTCAACTACATTTGTGAGTTCAATAAATTCCTTTTAATTTGACCCTTGGAGATAGTGCTTCACTATTGGTGTGATTTTAACATATACAATGGGAGTCAAAGGCAAAGAGCATGGCCTCACCATTTAGTGTGATACTTTTTATTTTTATTCCACAAGTTAATTAGAAGATGATGGCGGCCTACATTACCTACCTTAGTAAACATCATGACTACAAATTTTGTTCTCGTTCTACCATCATCTTACAGATAGTTGGCTGATTGCTGACTTTTAACTTATAGTTTTCTGTACATTTAAAGAGTGAGACAAAAATCATTCTGCTAACAGTTATACAGTTGTGTTCAAAATTATTCAACCCCCACTGAAATTGAGTGTTTTGGCCAGTTTCACATTGGTTTTGATCATTTCAGTCATCTTGTTTACAATTAAATCAAAGAGGCACTTGTAAGTCAGGCAAATATAACATAACATTTATAATGAAATAACCACAAATGTCTTTTCTGTGCTCACATCATTATCAGCTTTATTCAACCCCAAGTGACATTCAATCTTAATACTTAGTACAACATCCTTTTCCAGTTATAACAGCTTTTAAACGTGAAACATAGCTTGACACAAGTGTCTTGCAGCGATCTACGGGTATCTTCGCCCATTCTTCATGGGCAAAAGCCTCCAGTTCAGTCACATTCTTAGGCTTGCGCGCTGCAACTGCTTTCTTTAAGTCCCACCAGAGGTTCTCAATCGGATTTAAGTCTGGTGACTGTGATGGCCACTTCAAAATGTTCCAGCCTTTAATCTGCAACCATGCTCTAGTGGACTTGGAGGTATGCTTGGGATCATTGTCCTGTTGAAAGGTCCAACGTCTCCCAAGCCTCAGGTTTGTGACGGACTGCATCACATTTTCATCCAATATCTCCTGGTACTGAAGAGAATTCATGGTACCTTGCACACGCTGAAGCTTCCCTGTACCTGTAGAAGCAAAACAGCCCCAAAGCATGATTGACCCCCGCCATGCTTCACAGTAGGCAAGGTGTTCTTTTCTTCATAGGCCTTGTTCTTCCTCCTCCAAACATAGCGTTGATCCATGGGCCCAAACAGTTCTAATTTTGTTTCATCAGTCCACAGAACACTATCCCAAAACTTTTGTGGTTTGTCCACATGACTTTTGGCATACTCTAGTCGACTCTTCTTATTCTTTGGAGACAGCAAGGGGGTGCGCCTGGGAGTTCTGGCATGGAGGCCTTCATTACGCAGTGTGCGCCTTATTGTCTGAGCTGAAACTTCAGTACCCACATCTGACAAATCTTTTTTCAGTTCCTCAGCAGTCACACAGGGACTTTTCAACACTTTGCGCTTCAGGTAGCGCACAGCAGTCGAAGTCAGCATCTTCTTTCTGCCAAGACCAGGTAGCGTTTCAACAGTGCCCTTTGCCTTGAATTTGTGAATGATGCTTCCTATGGTGTCTCTTTCTATGTTCAACATCTTTGCAATCTTCTTATAGCCATTGCCCTTGCTGTGAAGAGAAATCACCTCTTCTCTTGTCTTCCTGGACCATTCTCTTGACTTCACCATGTTTGTAAACACACCAGTAAATGTCTAGAAGGAGCTGAGTATCACAATCATTTTAAATCTGCCTAATTTGTGCTTATTATGCTTGATTGCTGCTCCTTGACATCCACAGGTGTTTTCAATTACTGATCGAAAACACTTGAATGAACCTCTGTTCTTAAGAGTGGTAGTCTTTAAGGGGTTGAATAATTGTGTCAATGAAGAAATCACAAAAAAACATTTAATACTGTATTACAAAAACAATTGATGTTATTTTAGTTGCATTTGGTTCTTTAAAAAGTCCTTGTAAGATTTCATTCTGAACACAATTACAAATGAACACTAAATTCCCTAAAACCCTTTACAGCATTGGGGGTTGAATAATTTTGAACACAACTGTATATTACTTTTAAGAAAAAAAGAATATTTGTCACTAAAAGATATGTCAAAGCGATACCAGAAATATATGCTATCTATAAGTTTGGGTGGTCTGAACATTGTGCACTGAATGGTTGACAGCTTTAACTGTTGACAATGATAAAATGAACTGAGACTAGGCAGGTTAAGGGTCTCTTATACATAATCCATCATTCTGTAAATGAGATGTGTTCAAAACATATAGCCTTTTTTTTACCATTTGATTCCAATGAGTTTATGTACCATAGGCTATTTTTGGGCAGTCACATTATTGTTTATTGGTACTTAATTCCCTGTAGTTGGAATCAATGAATATGAGACACCCCATCACCTTTATTTAGACTTTATGTGTTCATTTGTGTTTACTAATTTCTCTACTTTTCCGAAGTTTAGTTAGTTTCAGAGTGGTTTCACACTGTGTCTTTGTTTGAAAGACACTTAATTTTTTGACAGGTTTTAAAGGGAATCTGTCAGCTCTTTCAAGCATATCTAACAAATGGTAATGCATGTTAGGTCAGTTTAACATCATCATATCTATACCTTTGTTATGGCTATCACAGTTTCCAATGATCAGAAAATGAAGTTTGTGCAATATGCTAATGAGCCTTATAAGTGCCTAGTGGGGCGTGATTAAAGGTTGCTGGAGCCGAAGTCCACCTCTTGTGAGTGCCAAAGCCTTCCTCCATGAAGAACCCAGGTCCGCCTCTACACAATTTCCCTGTGCTGTTCCTTGCCCCTTCTTGATTGCTCCTCCTCTGCAACATCAGACGCTAGCCAAAACTCCACCTGTCTGCTCATCCTGCATCTCGCCAAAACCTTCCAGTCAACTGAACTGCACTGCACATGCATGAGATTTTGGCAAGACACAGAATGAGAAGGCAGGCAGAGTTTTCACTTGCTCCTGCCATCACAGAGTAGGGGATGATCATGACTAGGTGACTAGGAAGTTGTGTAGAGGTAGAGGCGGGCTCTTCATGGAGGTAGGCTTGGGCACTCGCAAGAGGCAGGCTTGGGCTTCCGCAACTTTTAATTGCAACCCGCCAGGCACTTGGAAGACTAATTAGTAGTGTTGATCGAGCACCAAAGTGTTCAGGTGCTCGGGACGAATACATCGAGATGCTCGGAGGCTCTACAGAGCACCCAAATATAATGGAAGTCAATGGGAGAACCCAAGCATTAAACCAGGCACCCCCTGCTCTAAAAAGGGGAGGGTGCCTGATTCATAGGAAAAGTTCAGAAATTGATGGAAACACCATCAAAATTGTTCGGGAACAGCATGGGGAGGATGTCTGGATGCAGCTTGGACTCCCAGGTCGCTGCTGGGAATGATATTGTCCGAGTAGTACGCCACTTTTACAGACTGACAATAATATGCAGAAAACCAAAGATAAAATCGATTTTAGAGGAAAATTGTTAGGAAACATTCTTGCCTGTATATTTACTTGTATATAAAGTGCAATTGCTGCCAAAAATTACAAGCAAGAGGCACGCCGATACAACCTTTATATCACATAAAAGAGGGCCTCATTCACATCGTGGTACAATTGTTCATGTAGTGGGACTCCTACACTAATAAAGCCTATGCACTAAGTGAAAGCACTGCTAAAAATTACATGGAATCGGCACTCCAATACACCCTTTGTTACACATAAAAGAGGGCATCATACACAACTTTGAAAAATTGTGATTGATGGCCTGCTGGTGACACTCAAAAACATTTGGAGCAAGGGCCTGCTGATCTGAACATCTAAAACATTAGGGACAAAGGCATGCTGCTGAGCTGACCCTTTAAAACATTAGGGGGTGAGGGTCTGCTGCTTAGCTGACCATCGAAAAAATTATGGTTGAGGGCCTGCTGCTGAGCTGACCTCTAAAAAATTATATGCGAGGGCCTGCAGGTGATTTGACCCTGTAAAAGATTGTAGGTGAGGGCCTGCTGGTGAGCTCACACTCTAAAAGGTTGTAGGTGAGGGCCTGCAGGTGAGATGACCCTGTAAAACGTTATATGCAAGGGCCTGCAGGTGAGATGACCCTGTAAAATATTATATGCAAGGGCCTGCAGGTGAGCTGACCCTGTAAAAGATTGTAGGTGAGGGCCTGCTGGTAAGCTGATCCTCTAAAAGGTTGTAGGTGAGAGCCTGCAGGTGAGCTGACCCTGTAAAACAAAATATTTGAGGGCCTGCAGGTGAGCTGATCCCGTAAAAGATTGTAAGTTAGGGCCTGCTGGTGAGCTGACCCTGTAAATGATGTTAGGTAAGGGCCTGCTGGTGAGCTGACCCTCTAAATCATAATCTGCAAGGGCCTGCAGGTGAGCTGACCCTCTAAAACATTATATGCGAGGGGCTGCAGGTGAGCTCACCCCATAAAAGATTGTAGGTGAAGACCTGCTGGTGAGCTCATCCTGTGAAAGATAGTGGGCCTGGTGGTGAGTTGACCCTCTAAAACATTATATGTGAGGGCCTGCAGGTGAGCTGACCTTCTAAAACGTTATCTCTGAGGGCCGGCAGGTGAGCTTACCCTCTAAAACATTTTATGCGAGGGCCTGCAGGTGGGCTGACCCTGTAAAACATTATATTCAAGGGTCTGCAGGGGAGCTGTCCCCGTAAAATATTGTAGTTGAGCGAGTGCTGGTGAGCTGACCCTCTAACACATTATATGTGAGGGCCTGCAGGTGAGCTTAACCTGTAAAACATTATATTCGAGGGCCTGGAGGTGAGCTGTCCCCATAAAAGATCGTAGGTGAGTGCATGCTGGTGGGCTGACCCTGTAAAAGATTGTAGGTCAGGGCCTGCTGGTGTACTGACCCTCTAAAACATTATATGTGAGGGCCTGCGGGTGAGCTGACCCTCTACAACATTATATGCGAGGGCCTGCAGATGAGCTTACCCTGTAAAACATTATATTCGAGGGCCTGCAGGTGACCTGACCCTGTAAAAGATTGTCTGTGGGGGCCTGCTGGTGAGCTGACCCTGTAAAAGATTGTAGGTGAGGGCCTGCAGGTGAGCTGACCATCTAAAACATTATATGTGAGGGCATGAAGGTGAGCTGACCCTGTAAAACATTATATTCAGGGGCCCTGCAGGTGAGCTGACCCTGTAAAATATTATATGCGATGGTATATATTCAAGGACATTATATGTGATGAATAAGCATGTTGATATCATGGAAGAGGAGGATGATGAGAAAAGGAAGATTCAACCATATACCCTTTTTGTGGTGGAAGGGATGCATGGGAATACAGTGTATTCAGTACATTATAAACAACACATTTAAAGTACCTTTATGTTAATCAGCTTTCCTCTGGTGGAGTCGTGAATTCAGGGGCAATCCAGGTCTTGTTCATTTTTATAAGAGTCAACCTGTCAACATTTTCAGTTGACAGGCGGATACGTTAAAATTAGCGTTGAGCGAAGCCAAACTTTAAAGTTCTGATTCGTACCGAACATTACAGTTTATCACACCCGAACATTTCCGTAAAAGTTCGGGTTCGGGTTTGTTGTTCGGCGATTTCTTCACGCTTTTTGAAAGGCTGCAGGGCAGCCAATCAACAAGCGTTTCACTACTTTGCCCTAAGAAGCCATCACAGCCATGCCTACTATTGGCATGGCTGTGATTGACTAAATGCAGCATGTGACCCTGCCTCTATTTCAGCTGGAGTCACGTAGCGCTGCACGTCACTCTGCTGCTCTTAGTGTAGGGACATGGTTGCTGGTGGTGCTCGGATTGAAAGATTAGGGAAGAAATCTGTTGAACTTGGTGGTGTTAACTCTTCAAACTACAGCAATTATTAAGGGTGCTATGCTACATATTTGTACCCAGCCCTGAGCCCAGTGATATTGCAAAATCATTTTTAATCCATCTGTTACTGAGGTGGGGGTCGGCGGCGATTTTTGTGACCTGCATGTGTGCCAGCCTGCCGGGGACATCAGTCTAATTATTTTTTGGTAGCCCAGGGAAGAAAAATTCCTTTTTTCTGGCAGGTGAAGTCCCCCTACAATACCTATTTTATCATTTTGGGGTGACATAGTGCATTTCTGTTGTTGCCGTAATAAACCCACACTGTCGTACCACAGAGCACGTTTGCATACACCGCTGAAAAACCTAGCCAAGCATCTCCACCATGTCACACGGCAGCGTTCAGCTCTCCATCTCACAAACCTTGGAGAGAAAGCGTAAATTCCCACCTAGCCACCCTCGAGCCCTGGGCCTGAATGCCAGCATTTCTAAACTACTGGCCTTTAAAATGCTGTCATTCAGGCTGGTGGACACAGACAGCTTCAAACAGCTGATGTCCATGGCTGTCCCACAGTATGTTGTTCCCAGCTGCCACTACTTCTCCAAGACAACCGTGCCTTCCTTGCACAACCAAGTATCCGATAAAATCAAGTGTGCACTGCGCAACGCCATCTGTGGCAAGGTCCACCTAACCACAGATACGTGGACCAGTAAACACGTTCAGGGACGCTATATCTCCCTAACTGCACACTGGGTAAATGTAGTGGCGACTGGGCCACAGGCGGAGAGTTCTTTGGCGCACGTCCATCCGCCGCCAAGGATCGCATGGCATCATTCTTTGCCTCCTGTAGCCTCCTCCTACTACTCAGCTTCCTCCTCCTCTGCTTCCACCAGCTCATCCAGTCAGCCACACACCTTCACCACCAACTTCAGCACAGCCCGGGGTAAACGTCAGCAGGCCAATCTGAAACTCATATGTTTGGGGGACAGGCCCCACACCGCGCAGGAGTTGTGGCGGGGTATTGAACAACAGACCGACGAGTGGTTTTTGCCGGTGGTCCTCAAGCCCGGCTTGGTGGTGTGCGATAATGGTCGAAATCTCATCGCAGCTCTGGGACTAGCCGGTTTGACGCACATCCCTTGCCTGGCACATGTGCTGAATTTGGTGGTGCAGAAGTTCATTCACAACTACCCCGACATGTCAGAGCTGCTGCATAAAGTGCGGGCCGTCTGTGCGCGCTTCCGGGGTTCACATCCTGCCGCTGCTCGCCTGTCTGCGCTACAGTGGAACTTCGGCCTCATATGCGACGTGCCCACCAGGTGGAACTCCACCTTGCACATGCTGAAGAGACTGTGCGAGCAGCAGTAGGCCATAGTGGAGTTTCAGCTGCAGCACGCACGCGTCAGTCGCACTGCGGAACAGCACCACTTCACCACCAATGATTGGGCCTCCATGTGTGCCCAGTTGCGCTGTTTCGAGTACTCCACCAACATGGCCAGTGGCGATGACACTGTTATCAGCATTACAATACCATTTCTATGTCTCCGTGAGAAAACGCATAGGGCGTTGATGGAAGAGGAGGTGGCCCAGGAGGAGGAGGAGGATGAGGGGTCATTTTTACCACTTTCAGGCCAGTCTGTTAGAAGTGGCTCAGAGGGAGGTTTTTTGCAACAGCAGAGGCCAGGTACAAATGTGGCCAGCCAGGGCCCACTACTGGAGGATGAGGAGGATGAGGAGGAGGTGGAGGAGGATGAGGATGAAGCAGGTTCACAGCGGGGTGGCACCCGATATAGCTCAGGCCCATCACTGGTGCGTGGCTGGGGGGATACGGAGGACGATGTCGATACGCCTCCCACAGAGGACAGCTTGTCCTTACCTCTGGGGATCCTGGCACACATGAGCGACTACATGTTCCAGTGCCTGCGCAACGACAGCAGAGTTGCCCACATTTTAACGTGTGCGGACTACTGGGTTGCTACCCTGCTGGATCCCCGGTACAAAGACAATGTGCCCACCATACTTCCTGCACTGGAGCGTGATAGGAAGATGCGCAAGTACAAGCGCACGCTGGTAGAGATGCTCCTGAGAGCATTCCCAAATGTCACAGGGGAACAGGTGGAAGGCGAAAGCAGAGGAGGAGCAAGAGGTCGCCAACGCAGCTGTGTCACGGCCAGCTCCTCTGAGGGCAGGGTTAGCATGGCAGAAATGTGGAAAAGTTTTGTCTCCACGCCACAGCTAACTGCACCACCACCTGATACGGAACGTGTTAGCAGGAGGCAGCAATTCACTAACATGGTTGAACAGTACGTCTGCACACCCCTCCACGTACTGACTGATGATTTGGCCCGATTCAACTTCTGGGTCTCCAAATTGTCCACGTGGCCAGAGTTAGCATTTTATGCCTTGGAGGTGCTGGCCTGCCCGGCGGCCAGCGTTTTGTCTGAACGTGTATTCAGCACTGCAGGGGGCGTCATTACTGACAAATGCAGCCGCCTGTCCACAGCGAACGTGGACAAGCTGACGTTAATAAAAATGAACCAGGCATGGATCCCACAGGACCTGTGCCTCCCTTGTGCAGAATAGACATTCATAACTGCCTCCCCCTCAACCATGTATTCTTGTACTCCGAGGCACTTCTTTATTGAATCCTCATTTTTTTAACTTTACCATGATCTTGCGGTGCAACCCAAAGTTGAATGAACCTCTCCTCTGTCTGGGGTGGGGCCGAAATAACTGAAATTGGCCTTCTCCGGTGGTGGGTGATATGACGCATGATTCCTTGCTGTGGGACCTCTCTCCTCTGTCTGGGTGCTGGGTCCGAAATAACTGAAAGTGGCCTTCTCTAGTGGTGGGTGAAATGACGCATGATTCCTTGCTGTGGGACCTCTCTCCTCTATCTGGGTGCTGGGGCCGAAATAACTGAAAGTGGCCTTCTCCAGTGGTGGGTGATATGACGCATGATTCCTTGCTGTGGGACCTCTCCTCTGTCTGGGTGCTGGGCCGAAATAACTGAAAGTGGCCTTCTCTAGTGGTGGGTGATATGACGCATGATTCCTTGCTGTGGGACCTCTCTCCTCTGTCTGAGTGCTGGGGCCGAAATAACTGAAAGTGGCCATCTTCGGTGGTGGGTGATATGACGCATGATTCCTTGCTGTGGGACCTCTCTCCTCTGTTTGGGTGGTGGGGCATAAATAACTGAAAGTGGCCTTCTCCAGTGGTGGGTGATATGACGCATGATTCCTTGCTGTGGGACCTCTCTCCTCTGTCTGGGTGCTGGGGCCGAAATAACTGAAAGTGGCCTTCTCCGGTGGTGGGTGATATGACGCATGATTCCTTGCTGTGGGACCTGTATCCTCGGTCTGGGTGCTGGGCCGAAATAACTGAAAGTGGCCTTCTCCAGTGGTGGGTGATATGACGCATGATTCCTTGCTGTGGGACCTCTCTCCTCTGTCTGGGTGCTGGGTCCGAAATAACTGAAAGTGGCCTTCTCCAGTGGTGGGTGATATGACGCATGATTCATTGCTGTGAAACCTCTCTCCTCTCTCTGGGTGCTGGGGCCGAAATAACTGAAAGTGGCCTTCTCCAGTGGTGGGTGATATGACGCATGATTCCTTGCTGTGGGACCTCTCTCCTCTGTCTGGGTGCTGGGGCCAAAATAACTGAAAGTGGCCTTCTCCAGTGTTGGGTGATATGACGCATGATTCCTTGCAGTGGGACCTCTCTCCAATTGATATTGGTTAAATTTTATTTATTTTATTTTAATTCATTTCCCTATCCAAATTTGTTTGCAGGGGATTTACCTACATTTTGCTGCCTTTGGCAGCCCTCTAGCCCATTTCTGGACTATTTTACAGCCTTTTTAGTGCCTAAAAGTTCGGGTCCCCATTGACTTCAATGGGGTTCGGATTCCGGATAAAGTTCGGGTCGAGTTCGGATCCCGAACCCAAACATTTTCGGGAAGTTCGGCCGACCTCCCGAACCCGAACTTCCAGGTGTTCGCTCATCTCTAGTTGCTGACAGTGGTGCCAGTTCATTCACAGTATCTCCCACCCAGTCCTCTGCAAAAAGCTCAGAGTTGATGACTCTGCTGGCAGGGTTTCCCGGGCCATAAACATAGCCCAGCCCCAGAAATGGAAGACATTGAATGCACTGATTCCCAACCACTTATGTTGGAGGATGAGGACATGGGAATACCCCCGCAGCACATCTCTGATGATGACGAAACACAGGTGCCAACTGCTGCGGCTTTCTGCAGTGTGCAGACCGACAAGGAGGGCAGGGGTCCAGAATGGGTGGAAGATAATGTGGAAGACCAGGTCCTTGACCCCAACCAGACTCAAGTTCATGCTAGTGATGTGTGCAGTTCTGAAGAAGAGGCGGTGGTCGCACAGAGGCAACAGCACAGCAAAAGAGGGAGCAGGCTGCAAAAGCGGAGCGGCCATCCCCGAGCGAGGCAGAAACGTTCTAAACCTGAGCACAACCTGCATGACCAAGCATCTACATGCAAAGCACGAACTGCAGTGGAGTAAACACCTTAAAAACCAAGAAAGGTCTCCTCCTGCTTCCTCTTCTGTTGCTGTCTCGGCCTCTTCCTCCACCTCTGGAGTCACAGTGGAACTTGCCATCCAGGCACCTGCTACCAACAACACCACCTCCGTCATCAACACCAAGCATCTCCACCATGTCATACGCAAGCGTTCAGCTCTCCATCTCCCAAACACTGGAGAGAAAGAGAAAATACCTACCTACCCACCCTCGACCCCTGGCCCTGAATACCAGCATTTTAAAGATATTGGCCTTTGAAATGCTGTCATTCCGTCTGATGGAGATGGACTGTTTTAAACAGCTGATGTCGGTGGATGTCCCACAGTACGTCGTTCCCACCCGCCACTACTTTTCCAGGCGAGCCATCCCTTCCCTGCACAACCAAGTGGAGGATAAAATTAAGTGTGCACTGTGCAACGCCATCTGTGGCAAGGTCATAACCACAGATATATGGACCAGTAAGCTCCAACTGCACACTGGGTAAATGTAGGATCGCAAGGCGTTATTCTTTGCCTCCTGTTCCTCCTCCTCTTACTCCGCTTCCTCCTCGTCTACCACCTCCTCATCCGGTCAGTGAAAGACCTTCACCACCAACTTTAGCACAGCCAGGGATAATCATCAGCAGGCAGTTTTAAAACTCATGTGTTTGGGGGACAAACCCCAAACCGCACATGAGCTGTGGAGGGGCATAGAACAACAGACCGATAAGTGGTTGCTGCCAGTGAGTCTCAAGCTCAGCCTGGTGGTGTGCGATAATGGGCAAAATCTCGTAGCAGATCTGGGACTAGCCAGTTTGACGCACATCCTTTGCCTGGCACATGTGCTGAATTTAGTGGTTCACAAATTCCTTAAAAACTACCCAGACATGTCAGAGCTGCTGCAGAAAGTGCGGTCCGCCTGTGCACACTTTTGGCGTTGTCACCCTGCTGCTGCTCGCCTGTCTGCGCTGCAGCGTAACTTCGGCCTTCCCGCTCACCACCTTATATGAGACGTGCCCACCAGGTGGAACTTCACCTTTCAAATGCTGGAGAGACTGTGCGAGCAGCAGCAGGCAATAGTGAAGTTTCAGCTGCAGCATGCACGGGTCAGTCGCTCTGCAGAACAACACCACTTCACCACCAATGAGTGGGCCTCCATGCGAGACCTGTGTGCCTTGTTGCGGTGTTTCGAGTACTCAAAAAACATGGCCAGTGACAAAGACGCCATTCTTAGTGTTAAAATACCAATTCTATGTCTCCTTGAAAAAACACTTAGGGCGATGATGGAAGAGGATGTGGCACAGGAGGAAGAGGAGGAGGAAGAGGGGGCATTTCACAGGAGTTCAGACCAGTCATTCAGAAATGGCTCAGAGGATGGGTTCCTGCACCAGCAGAGGCCAGGTACACATGTGGCCAACCAGGGCACAGTTCTGTAGGACGAGGAGGAGAAGGATGAGATAGAGGAGAAGGAACCGGATTTACAGCAGGGTAGCACCCAACGCAGCTCATGGCCATCACTGGAGCATGGCTGGGGGATACGAAGGACACAGAAGATACACCACCTACAGCTTATCCTTACCTCTGGGCAGCCTGGCACACATGAGCGACTATATGCTGCCGTTCCTGCGCAACCACGGCAGAGTTGCCCACATTTTAACTTGTGCTGACTACTGGGTTGCCACCCTGCTTGATCCCCATTACAAAGACAACATGCCATCCCTAATTCCCTCACTGGAGCGTGATAGGAAGATGCGCGACTACAAGCGCATACTAGTAGACGCACTCCTGAAGGCATTCCCAACTGACACTGGGAGACAAGTGGAAGCACAAGGCAAAGGCAGAGGGGGAGGAAGAGGAGGAGATGGAGGAAGAGGACACCAATGCAGCTGGGTCACCACCAGCACCTCACAAGGCAGGGTTAGCATGGCCGACATGTGGAAAACCTTTGTCACCACGCCACAGCAACCGGCACCACCAGCTGATATGGAACGTCTTAGCAGGAGGAAGCATTTGGACAACATGGTGGAACAGTACTTGTGCACACGCCTACACGTACTGACTGATGGTTCTGCCCCATTCAACTTCTGGGTCTCCAAATTGTCCACATGGCCTGAGCTTGTCCTTTATGCCTTGGAGGTGCTGGCCTTCCCTGCAGCCAGTGTATTTTCTGAACGTGTATTTAGCATGGCAGGGGCGGGTCATTATAGACAAACCAGGCTTGGATCCCACAAGACTTGTGTGTACCTTGTGCATAATAGACATTTATACCCGCCTCAACCATACATTCTTGTACTCAAGTGCATTCATTTTGGGGGCTACCCCAATTAAAAAAAAAAAAACATTGTTAGCTGGCTACCTCCTTCTCCTCCTCCATCGGCGCTTTCACCTACAACACCACATTCACCGCCTCCTCAACCTCTGACTCCACATCCACCTCCTCCTCCGAGTGTCAGGTTAATAATTTTTAATTTTTATTTATTTTATTTTGTTTTAAGTTATTTCCCTATCCACATTTGTTTGCAGAGCACTTGCCATACTCTTAAGCACATTTTGCTGTCTTTTGCAGCCCTCTAGACCTTTCCATTAAATTTTTAGGGCCATTTTAGTGCCCAAAAGTTCGGGTACCCATTGACTTCAATGGGGTTCGGGTTCGGGGTCAAGTTTGGGTTTCACTTTTTTGTTAAGTTCGGCCAAACCCGTCGAACCCAAACTTCCAGGTGTTAGCACTAAATACCCGTTCAGACAAAATGCCGGCAGCAGGGCAGGCCAGCACCTACAAGACGTAGAGTGCAAGTTCATGCCACTTGTCCAGCTTGGACATCCAGTAGTTGTAAGGCACTGAGGGATCATTGAGGATGCTGACATGGCCTGCTATGTACTCCTTCACCATCTTTCAAAAATGTTCCCTCCTTGTGACAGTAGGCCGCGCTTCAGGTTGAAAGTGCTGGCGGGGTGTCATGAAACTAAACCAGGCCTTGGAGAGTGTTGCCCTCCCTCTGTTGGCACTGCTGTCTGTTCCCCTTGTCTCTCCCTCCTCGGTTGCCCAAGGAACTGCCGACTCTGCCGCCAGTGTTGTCAGATGGAAATTTTTGGAGCAATTTTTCAACAAGGACCTTCTGGTATTACACCATTTTGCTCGTCCTCTCCACCAGAGGAATGAGAGATGAGAAGTTCTCTTTGTAACGGGGGTCGAAAAGGGTGAACAACCAGTAATACGGGTTGTCTAAAATGCGAATAACGCGCGGGTCGTGGGGAAGTCAGCCTAACATGAAGTCAACCATGTTTGCCAGAGTACCAACAGGCAAGATTTTGCTGTCGTCATTGGGAGGATGACTCTCAATCTCCTCATCCTCTTCCTCCTCTTCTGCCAATCCATGCTGAACAGATGGAAATAAAATTCCATGGGTACGATCCTCTGTAGCAAAAGCAACCGTCTCCTGCTCCTGCTTCTTCTCTTCATCGTCCAATTTGTGCTGAGAACATGAACTGAGGGTGGTCTGGTTATCACCCTGTGTAATGTCTTCCCCCATTTCCACCTCTTCTACATGCAAAGTGTCGTCCTTAATTGTGAGCAGCGAGCGTTTTAGTAGACACATAAGTGGGGTGGTTACGCTGATGATAGCATTATCGCCGCTCACCATCTGTGTTGATTCCTTAAAGTTTCTAAAAACCTCACAGAGGTCAGACATCCATGCCCACTCCTTGCTTGTGCATAGCGGAAGCTGACTGGAAAGGCGACGACCATGTTGCAGCTTGTATTCCACTACTGCCCTCTGCTACTCACAAAGCCTGGCCAACATGTGGAATGTCGAATTCCAGCACGTGCTCACATTGCACAACAGCCGGTGAACAGGCAATTTCAAGTGCTGCTGGAGCATTGACAGACCGTCTGAAGCTGTCGATGACTTAAGAAAATGTGCACACACGTGGCGCACTTTCATCAGTAGCCCAGGCAAATTAGGGAAGGTTTTGAGAAACCGCTAAACCACCAAGTTTAAGACGTCGGCTAGGCATAGGATGTGTGTGAGCTTGCCGAGCTCCAAAGTCGCCACCAAGTTACGGCCATTATCTGACACAACCATGCCTGGTTATAGGTTGAGTGGCGAGAGCCACAGCTCAGTTTGGTCTCTTATCCCCTGCCACAGCTCTGCGGCGATGTGCTGTTTGTCCCCTAAGCATATTAGCTTCAGCACATCCTGTTGCAGCTTCCCCACTGCAGTGCTACACTGCTTCCACCTACAGACGGGTGGCTGACTGGTGCTACACGCGGATAATTCGGAGGTGGAAGTCGAGGAGGAGGTGAAGGAGGAGAAGTGGGGGTTGGAGCCAGTAACGCAGGTGCTGGTAGAAACCCTGATCAACGTAGGGCCCGCAATCCTTGGCGTCGGTAGCACCTGTGCCATCCAAGGGTACAACTCGCTTCCGGCCTCCATAACGTTCACCCAGTGTGCCCTCAGGGAAATGTAGCCTTCCTGGACAAAAGTGCTTGTAATTTGGCTGCCGCAACCGCCTAATAAAAAATTACGCTGAATGAATGTCACTGATATTTTGGATGCGCACACATTATATAGGAGGTGTAGTGCAAGTAATGTCGCTGCCACCACCGCCTAATAAAAAATGACACTGAATGAATGTCACTGATATTTTGGATACGCACATGTTATACAGGAGGTATAGCGCAAATAATGTCGCTGCCACCACTGCCTAATAAAAAATGACAATGAATAAATGTCACTGATATTTTGGATACGCACATGTTATACAGGAGGTATAGCACAAATAATGTCGCTGCTGCCACCGCCTAATAAAAAATGACAATGAATAAATGTCACTGATATTTTGGATACGCACATGTTATACAGGAGGTATAGCACAAATAATGTCACTGCTGCCACCGCCTAATAAAATTTACACTAAATGAATGTCAATGATATTTTGGATGCGTACACGTTATACAGGAAGTATAGAACGAGCAGTGTCACTGCCACGACCGCCTAATAAAAAATGCACTGAATGAATGTCACTGATATTAAGGATGCGCACACGTTAAACAGGAGGTATAGCGCAAATAATGTCGCTGCTGCCCCCGCCTAATAAAATATTACACTAAATGAATGTCACTGATATGTTGGATGCGCACACGTTACACTGGAGATGTGGCACTGGTAATGTCACTGTCAGAGGCGGACACCATCTATGGAAAAGTACACTGTATGGCATAGATACATTTATTAAACACACACATTACACTTTAGATGTGGCCCTGGTAATGTCACTGTCGCCAGCAGACACCGTCTATTGAAAAAGTACACTGTATGTCACAGATACGGTAAATTTTTTAAATGCACACGTTACACTTTAGATGTGGCCCTGGTATTGTAACTCACAGAAGCGGACACCATCTATTGAAAAAGTAAACTATATGTCATAGATACATTTTTTAAAGGCACACATTACACTTTAGATGTGGCCCTGGTATTGTCACTCACAGAAGCGGACAACATCTATTGAAAAAGTACACTGTATGTCACTGATACATTTTTTAAACACACACGTTACACTTTAGATGTGGCCCTGGTAATGTCACTGTCGCCAGCAGACACCGTCTATTGAAAAAGTACACTGTATGTCACAGATAAATTTTTTCAGCGCACACGTTACACTGTAGCTGTTGCACACGTAATGTCACTGTCCTTAGCGGACGCCGTCCACGGAAAAAGTTCACTGGATGTCACAGATATTTTTGGGATGCGCACACTTTACACAGGAGATGTGGCACGGATAATTTAACTGTCCGCAGCTGCCTATTAGGCGCTATTTAGCGCAGGATGCGCTAAAATATATATTTCTGCTGTCACACACAATAGTCCTTAAAAGGACTATTGGTCTCTGAAAAGTTTTTCTAATAAAAATCTTCCAATAACATTCCCAACACTGTCTGTCCCTTCTTATGGACAGCTTTCCCTAAGACTGAACAATTTAGCGCAGGTTGCACTACAAACATATATTGCTGCTGTCACACAAAATAGTCACCGTCACCGCCTGATAAAGAATTACACTGAATAAATGTCACACATATTTTGGATGCACGCAAGTTATAAAGGTGGTATATCACAAGTAATGTCGCTGCTGCCCCCGCCTAATAAAAAATGACACTGAATGAATGTCACTGACATTTTGGGTGCACACACGTTATACAGGAGGTATAGCGCAAGTAATGTCGCTGCTACCACCGGCTAATGAAAAATTACACTGAATGAATGTCACTGATATTTTAGATGCGCACACGTTATACAGAAGGTATAGCACAAGTAATGTCACTGCCGCCACCGCCTAATAAAAAATTACACAGAATGAATGTCACTGATATTTTTGATGTGCACATGTTATACAGCAGGTATAGCGCAAATAATGTCGCTGCTGCCACCACCTAATAAAAAATTTCACTGAATGAATTGTCACTGATATTTTGGATGCGCACACGTTATACAGGAGGTATAGAGCGAGCAGTGTCGCTGCCACCACCGCCTAATTAAAAATTATACTGAACGAATGTCCCTGATATTTTGGATGCGCACACGTTAAAGAGTAGGTATAGCGCAAGTAATGTCGCTGCACCACCGCCTAATAAAGAAATGCACTGAATGAATGTCACTGATATTTAGGATGCGCACAAGTTAAACAGGAGGTATAGCGCAAATAATGTCGCTGCTGCCACTGCCTAATAAAAAATTACACTAAATAAATGTCACTGATATTTTAGATGTGCACACGTTACACTGGAGATGTGGCACTGGAAATGTCACGGTCAGAAGCGGACACCGTCTATTGAAAAAGTACACTGTATGTCACAGATATGGTAGATTTTATAAACGCACATGTTACACTTTAGATGTGGCCCTGGTATTGTCACTCACAGAAGCGGACACCATCTATTGAAAAAGTACATTGTATGTCACAGATACAGTAAATTTTTTAAACGCACACGTTACTCTTTAGATGTTGCCCTGGTAATGTCACTCTCAGAAGCGGACACCATCTATTGAAACAGTACACTGTATATCATAGATACATTTTTTAAAGGCTCACGTTACACTTTAGATGTGGCCCTGGTATCGTCACTCACAGAAGCGGACACCATCTATTGAAAAAGTACACTGTATGTCACAGATAAATTTTTTAAACGCACACATTATACTTTAGATGTGGCCCTGGTAATGTCACTGTCGCCAACAGACACCGTCTATTGAAAAAGTACACTGTATGTCACAGATACATTTTTTCAGCGCACAAGTTACACTGCAGCTGTGGCGCACGTAATGTCACTGTCCTTAGAGGACGCCGTCCACGGAAAAAGTTCACTGGATGTCACAGATATTTTTGGGATGCGCACACTTTACACAGGAGATGTGGCACGGATAATTTAACTGTCCGCAGATGCCTATTAGGCGCTGTCACACACAATAGTCCTTAAAAGGAATATTGGTCTCTGAAAAGTTCTAATAAAAATCTTCTAATAACATTCCCAACACTGTCTGTCCCCTTCTATGGACAGCTTTCCCTAAGACTGAGCAATTTAGCGCAGGTTGCGCTACAAACATAAATTGCTGCTCTCACACACAATAGTCCTTAAAAGGACTTTTGGGTCTCTGAAAAAAATTCTAATAAAAATCTTCTAATAACACTTCCTACAATGTCTGTCCCTTCCTATCTTCAGTTCTACCTGACTAATACTGAGCCGAACACTTCCATCATAGGATCTCAATAGCGGAGGAAAACACTTCATTTTTTATCCCCATTCATTGTCAATGGGGACAAAACTGAACTGAATAGAAAGGAGAGCACCACCATGTATTCTGTTCCATTTGGTTGTGTTCCCATGCCAGACACAAAACCGCTGCAAGCAGCGTTTTTGTGTGCGTCATGGGATACTGATAAAGATGCATCCAGTATGAAACACAATATAAGTCATTAGTGCCGGATTCGTTTTTTCGGACACAGTAACCTACAATCTGTAACAGATCAATGGGTGTGGACCCGCTGTGCCACTTACCGGTTTGGCTTTGGGCCAAACTTGGGAGCGGAGTCTAAGTGTCCCCCTGGTTTTCACCCTTTATCCCGCTCCAGGATGCAGAAGCTGGACTCAGCTGCAGGGGAGACACCAGGTTGCTACCGCAAGAGTGGTCCCGGTTAAGTGGCAGCTGGCTGGGCAGGCCAGAAAGCCCCGATGTTAGCACCAGGGAAACAGGCAATATAGCAGACAGCCGCAGGATAATGCTGAGCTGAGCAAGTGGTATAGCAGAGCTAGTGCTGTGAGAACAGCAGAGCTGAGTTAGTCCAGGTGGAGCTGGTATAACGATCTGCACAGCAGACAGAGGCGAGGTCGACAGTCCGGGTCTTTAACTTGAGAGCAGCGAGGTACAAGAGGATCAAGCAGAGACGAGGTCAGGATACAGGCAGAGGTCATAAGCAGGATATCGAATGCAAGAACAACAGGAGCCTTAGCTGTAGGAAGTACAGTATTGCTCAGGCATTGCAGGAAGGGGAAGCACCCTTATAAAGGTGGTGCCGGGCCAGGATTGGAGAGAGGGCGGAATCAGGGGCGTGCATTAACCCTTAAGGTACCAGGACGCCTGCGGCTCCTACAAGATACAACAGAAGCTGTCGTAGCCTGCGACAGCACAGAAAAGCAGGTCCGGAGCCTGCAGCGAAGAGGAGGAGCCCCGCGTGCAGCTCGACTGAGGTACGTAGTTGGACGCACTGCATGCTGGCGGCTGCCAACTGCCATTGTTACAGTATCCCCCTCTCACGCCCCTTCTTTTTGGCCTTGATGCGCTGAAAAATCTTCTGAGAAGATTCGGAGCATGTACATTCTCCTCCGGCTCCCAGGAACGTTCCTCAGGACCATAATTCTTCCAGTCTACAAGGAAGTACCTCTTACCACCAACAACCTTGGAATCGAGGATGTTCTGTACTTCAAATTCAGGCTCACCGTCAGTAGGCACGGAAGTAGAGGTGGAGGGAGGCCTGGAAAAGGAGTTGAGGACCAACGGTTTCAGAAGAGATACATGAAAAGAATTTGGAATCCGGAGAGAAGGAGGCAACCGGAGTTTATAAGAAACACGGTTGATACGCTCAAGGACCTCAAACGGGCCCAGAAACCGTGGAGCAAATTTGTAACAGGGTACCTTCATGCGGATGTTCCGGGAGGAAAGCCAGACTTTGTCGCCAGGAGAGAACTGAGGAGGAGGTCTACGTCTGGTATCCGCATTTTTCTTCATACGAGTAACAGCCTGAGAGATGGAATCCTTAGTCTGTCTCCAGATGCTGAGGAAGTCTCTGAACAAAGAATTAGCAGCCGGTACCTCGGAAGATGCGGACAGGGGTAAAGGAGCACGAGGGTGTAGTCCATACACTATGTAGAAGGGAGAAGAGCCCGTGGATTCTCCGGAATGGCTGTTGTACGAGAATTCCGCCCAAGGCAGGAGCTGCACCCAATCATCATGCTGAGCAGAGACAAAGTGACGTAGGTAGTTCTCCAAAGTCTGATTAACTCGTTCAACTTGCCCATTAGACTGAGGGTGGTATCCAGAAGAGAAGTCCAACTTCACCTCAAGTAGCCCACAGAGCGCTCTCCAGAATTTGGAAGTAAATTGTACCCCTCGATCGGACACAATGTGCAGAGGTAGGCCATGAAGGCGGAAGATGTGTTCGAAGAACAGACAGGCTAGTCGCTTAGCAGAGGGCAATCCAGGAAGCGGAATAAAATGTGCCATCTTGGAGAATCTGTCTACCACTACCCAGATTACAGAACAGCCAGCAGAGGACGGGAGGTCTGTGATAAAGTCCATAGCAACATGCTGCCAGGGAACTTCCGGAATGGGTAACGGTAGTAGCAAACCCTGCTGGTTTGGTTCGGGAAACCTTGTTGCGGGCACAGGAGGTACAGGCAGACACAAATTCCCGGACATCTTTGGGTAGGGTCGGCCACCAGTAGTGACGGGACAGCAACTCAAGGGTCTTACGTACCCCAGGGTGACCAGCGTACTTGGAGCAATGTCCCCAGAAGAGAATCTTCCTCCTCTTGGCTTGCGGAACAAAAATCTTCCCCGGAGGAATATCTTTTACTCGAACTGGCGCCACTGAAACCAGGCAGGACGGATCGATGATATGTTGAGGTTCCTCAATCTGATCTGCTGGGTCAAAGGAACGGGAAAGCGCATCAGCCCTCACATTTTTGTCTGCCGGTCGAAAATGCAGAAGGAAATTGAATCGGGCAAAGAAGAGTGCCCATCGAGCCTGACGTGGATTAAGACGCTGTGCAGACTGCAGATAAGTCAGATTCTTGTGGTCAGTGTATATAACCACTGGATGCAAAGCCCCTCCAGAAGGTATCTCCATTCTTCCAAGGCCATCTTGATAGCAAGCAGTTCTCTATCACCGATGGAGTAGTTTCTTTCTGCAGAAGAGAAGAGCTTGGAGAAGAAACCACACGAGACAAATTTCCCTTGGAGGTCTTCTGTAGCAGGACTGCACCTGCACCAATAGAAGAAGCATCCACTTCTAGGAAGAACTGTTTGGAAGTGTCTGGATGATGGAGGACAGGAGAAGCAGCAAAGCAATCTTTGAGTTGTCGGAAAGCAGACTCAGCTTCAGGGGTCCATTTCTTTGCATCCGCCCCTTTCTTAGTCAGCGCAGAAATAGGGGCTGTGAGAGAAGAGAAGTTTGGGATGAACTGCCTATAGAAGTTGGCAAATCCCAGAAATCTTTGAATGGCACGGAGACCTTGAGGACGGGGCCAATTCAGGATGGCAGAGACCTTGTCGGGATCCATTTGCAGACCAGTGCAGGAAACAATGTACCCCAGAAAGGGTAAGGAAGACTGCTCAAAGACACACTTTTCGAGCTTGGCAAACAGACCATTCTCCCTTAAGCGCTGCAGAACCAGGCGCACTTGTTTCCGGTGAGTGGACAAGTCGGTTGAATAAATGAGAATATCGTCGAGATACACTACTACACACTTGTATAACAGGTCCCGGAAGATGTCATTTACAAATTCTTGAAGACTGCAGGAGCGTTGCAAAGGCCGAACGGCATAACCAAGTACTCATAGTGGCCATCACGGGTATTGAATGCCGTCTTCCACTCGTCGCCTTCACGGATTCGGATCAGGTTATATGCACCACGTAGATCCAATTTAGAAAATATCTGTGCGCCTCGGATACGGTCAAACAATTCAGACATCAGGGGCAGAGGATACTTGTTCTTGACTGTAATCTTGTTCAGTCCACGATAATCTATGCATGGACGGAGTGACCCGTCTTTCTTGGACACGAAGAAGAAACCGGCTCCAGCCGGCGAGGTAGACTTCCGGATAAACCCCTCTCCAGGTTCTCCTTAATATACTCGGCCATAGCCTGTGTCTCAGGCAGGGATAAAGGATAAACCCTTCCACGAGGAGGAGAAGTCCCAGGTAGAAGATCGATCGGACAGTCATAAGTCCGATGAGGTGGTAAAGTCTCCGCCTTCTTCTTACAGAAAACATCTCCAAAGGATGCAAATTGCGGAGGCAGACCAGGCAGGTTCACAGGAACCGGACGAGAGACATTGGGTGGACCATCGACAGGCAGGAGGTTTGGCACTGAGGACCCCAGCGGAGAATATCCCCTTTCGCCAGTCTAAGACGGGAGAATGTTGCTGTAGCCAGGGCAATCCCAGAATCACTGGGTCCGTGGAATCTGGCAGGACATAGAAGGATATTTCTTCAGAATGTAGCACCTCGACTTGGAGTTTCACAGGAGCAGTGATGAACTGAATAGGTTTGGGTAAGGTTTGTCCATTAACAATCGTTGCACCAGAGGCTTCGCCAGACGGGTAGTGGAAAGCTGGCACTGGGTCACCAGGGCTTGATTGACAAAATTCCCGGCAGCGCCAGAATCCAGGAAAGCAGGTACCGATATACTGGTTTTCCCAGCAGACACCATTACAGGGATAAGAAGTTTGGGAGAATTGTCTTTTTCACCTAGAGTCACTTCTCCCAATGAGCCTAGGCGCTGAAGTTTTCCGCCTTCTGGGGGCAGGTACGAACAACATGTTCCTTTCCACCGCAGTAGAGGCACAAGTTCTCTGCTCGCCGTCGCTGGCGCTCCTGATCAGAGAGCTTCAGGCGATCCACCTGCATAGGCTCTTCAGACGGAATCGCAGCAGGAGTCTGAACAGTCCTCTGGAAGACAGGTGCGAGTTTAGACGTCCGCTTCATCCTCTGCGGCTTGAGAAAACGTTCACGAAACCGCACGCCTATGCGTGTGGCCAACGTGATCAAAGCGTCCAGAGAGCCAGGGAGGTCCCTTCCTGCTAGTTCGTCTTTAATGCGGTCACACAGACCCTCCCAGAATACGGCTCGTTGAGCTTCACCATTCCAGGACAGTTCTGCGGCCAGTGTACGGAACTGGATTGCGTATTGGCCCACTGTCCTAGCGCCTTGACGCAGACGGAAGAAGAGCAGAGGCTGCAGACGAGGCATGGCCAGGTTCCTCAAATACTGTAAAACAGTTAAGAAGGTCTGTAGGCTTGCAGTCTTGGTCCGCTTCGCTCCCATATAGGATTAGCCCAAGCAAGAGCTTCTCCAGAGAGCAGAGATACAATGAAAGCCACTTTTGCTCGGTCAGACTGGAACTTGTCTCCATGTAGCTCAAAGTGGATCAAGCATTGATTCAGGAACCCTCTGCAGGCCTTTGACTCACTGCTGAAATGTGGAGGCAAGGGAAGTTGGACAGCAGACGTGCCTTGGTATTCAGATGCTGCAACGGTATTAGCAAGGGTTGCTGGGACCTGTAGTGCCGCAGGAGCAGTAGAGGGTAGAGTGTCCAGACGTGCAGAAATTGTGTTCAGACACTGCAGCAGGGCATCTTGGCGTTCACTCTGGCGTTGCAGCTCCCGGTATAAATCTTGTACCACAGGCTTGGGCTTGCCAGCGTGGTACGTGGCCTGAGCAAACTGTAACAGCTCATTGGGTGTTGACCCGCTGTGCCACTTACTGGTTTGGCTTTGGGCCAAACTTGGGAGCGGAGTCTAAGTGTCCCCCTGGTTTTCACCCTTTATCCCGCTCCAGGATGCAGAAGCTGGACTCAGCTGCAGGGGAGACACCAGGTTGCTACCGCAAGAGTGGTCCCGGTTAAGTGGCAGCTGGCTGGGCAGGCTAGAAAGCCCCGATGTTAGCACTGGGGAAACAGGCAATATAGCAGACAGCCGCAGGATAATGCTGAGCTGAGCAAGTGGTATAGCAGAGCTAGTGCTGTGAGAACAGCAGAGCTGAGTTAGTCCAGGTGGAGCTGGTATAACGATCTGCACAGCAGACAGAGGCGAGGTCAACAGTCCGGGTCTTTAACTTGAGAGCAGCGAGGTACAAGAGGATCAAGCAGAGACGAGGTCAGGATACAGGCAGAGGTCATAAGCAGGATATCGAATGCAGGAACAACAGGAGCCTTAGCTGTAGGAAGTACCCTAATAAAGGTGGTGCCTGGCCAGGATTGGAGAGAGGGCGGAATCAGGGGCGTGCATTAACCCTTAAGGTACCAGGACGCCTGCGGCTCCTACAAGATACAACAGAAGCTGTCGTAGCCTGCGACAGCGCAGGAAAGCGGGTCCGGAGCCTGCAGCGAAGAGGAGGAGCCCCGGTGCAGCTCGACTGAGGTACGTAGTTGGACGCACTGCACGCTGACTGCTGCCAACTGCCATTGTTACACAATGGTTTTCATGCCAGATCTGTCTTGTTTATTTTAGAGATAATACAGTCGTGGCCAAAAGTTTTGAGAATTACATAAATATTGGACATTGAGAAAGTTGCTGCTTAAGTTTTTAAAATATCAATATCCATATACTTCAGAATGTTATGAAGAGTGATCAGATGAATTGCATAGTCCTTCTTTGCCATGAAAATTAACTTAATCCCAAAAAAACTTTCCACTGCATTTCATTAAAGGGCCTGCTGAGATCATTTCAGTAATCGTCTTGTTAACTCAGGTGAGAATGTTGACGAGCACAAGGCTGGAGATCATTATGTCATCAAGGCTGATTGGGATTAAATGGCAGACTTGACATGTTAAAAGGAGGGTAATGCTTGAAATCATTGTTCTTCCATTGTTAACCATGGTGAACTGCAAAGAAACGCATGCACCCTTCAATGCGTTGCATAAAAATGGCTTCACAGGCAAGGATATTGTGGCTACTAAGATTGCACCTCAATCAACAATTTATAGGATCATCAAGAACTTCAAGGAAAGAGGTTCAAATCTTGTTAAGAAGGCTTCAGGGCGTCCAAGAAAGTCCAGCAAGTGCCAGGTTCGTCTCCTAAAGAGGATTCAGCTGCGGGATCCGAGTGCCACCAGTGCAGAGCTTGCTCAGGAATAGCAGCAGGCAGGTGTGAGTGCATCTGCACGCACAGTGAGGCGAAGACTTTTGGAAGATGGTCTGGTGACAAGAAGGGCAGCAAAGAAGCCACCTCTCCCCAAAAAAAACATCAGGGACAGATTGATCTCCTGCAGAAAGTATGGTGAATGGACTGCTGAGGACTGGGGCAAAGTCATATTCTCCGATGAAGCCTCCTTCCGATTGTTTGGGGCATCAGGAAAAAGGCTTGTCCGGAGAAGAAAAGGTGAGCGCTACCATCAGTCCTGTGTCATGCCAACAGTAAAGCATCCTGAGACCATTCATGTGTGGAGTTGCTTCTCATGCAAGGGAGTGGGCTCACTCACAATTTTGCCCAAAAACACAGCCATGAATAAAGAATGGTACCAAAACACCCTCCAACAGCAACTTCTTCCAACAATCCAACAACAGTTTGGTGAAGAACAATGCATTTTCCAGCACGATGGAGCACTGTGCCATAAGGCAAAAGTGATAACTATGTGGCTTGGGGACCAAAACGTTGACATTTTGGGTCCATGGCCTGGAAACTCCCCAGACCTTAATCCCATTGAGAACTTGTGGTCAATCCTCAAGAGGCGGGTGGACAAAAACCCACTAATTCTGACAAACTCCAAGAAGTGATTATGAAAGAATGGGTTGCTATCAGTCAGGAATTGGCCCAGAAGTTGATTGAGAGCATGCCCAGTCGAATTGCAGAGGTCCTGAAAAAGAAGGGCCAACACTGCAAATACTGACTCTTTGCATAAATGTCATGTAATTGTCGATAAAAGCCTTTGAACCGTATGAAGTGCCAGTAATTATATTTCACTACATCACAGAAACAACTGAAACAAAGATCTAAAAGCAGTTTAGCAGCAAACTTTGTGAAAACTAATATTTGTGTCATTCTCAAAACTTTTGGCCACGACTGTACAAACGGATCTGTTCAGAATGGATGCAGCCGGTTGTATTATCATAACTGAAGTGTTTTTGCTAATCCCCTGCTGGATCCAGCAGAAATGCACATGTAAAAGTAGCCCTAGAGTATCATTTTTTTATTGTACATAATTTATCTTACTCTCCTAAAAAAAACTTGCAAAATATTATAGAACTAGAGAATCCAACTGTCCAAAATGTGGTGTGGGGAATGCAGATAATCTTCATATGTTATGGATGTGTAATCATATACCAAAGTTTTTTGGGGGGGATATATGGATAGCTGTATTGGGGGAGAGTAAGATTTGAGGGTGGAGCTAGTAAGTATATGTTCGCGGTAGGGAAATTATTATATTTTGCAAGAAAATGTATTTAAGAAATGGGTTGATGCTGACTCTATAACTCAACAATTCTGAAAGAATTATACTAATTGATACGTATGTTTGGAAAAGATTATTTGCAGTAAGAACAAGAAACTTTTTTGCGTTGTTGAGTTGTGGAATCTTTATTGTAATGAAAAACAGTGAAATTCAAATGAAAACTATTGGGGATGGCTGTTTGGGTTAAAGAGAAACGCAGAGAGACCCAGTGAGGTATTTATTACAATTATCTAGCTTTATTATTTATTTAATTCTTTTTTAGAGGAAGATTTTGGGTATGATAGCATAATGTGTTGTTTGCAATTGTTTATATTATTTAACAAAGGAAAAAAAGAAAAAAAAAGCTTTATTGTATAGGAAACATGCTTATCCTTGTCTACTGCGCTATATAGGATAGATATTGTACAGGATTAATAATTTTAACCACATAACACATACAGAATAAAAATGTAAAAACCAGATGAACAGGTTATACATGCTTCACTCAGTACCACTAATGTCTTACGTCGTTTTTCCCACATAATGCATAATATATTTAACAGTGTAGCTATGTGTTTCATGATAAAGGTCATGGCTAAAGAAAATAGTTTAATAACATGACAAATGTAGAATCATGGGGAACTAATTAGGGCCATTTTACATTAAAGCTCAACATGTAACACACATCTAGACATGTCAAAGCCAGCAAGAATACGCTGGAGGTCAGAAGAATCCTTTGATGCAAATACTGTAGTAATTATTCACAGTTGCTACAGGCAAGTAGATTACAACACATTATCTCTTGCTTCATAGATCTTATCTAACCTGCGGAGGCATTTATGCGATTTCTGTTTTCAGAGTCAATGAGCACAAGAAATGAAAAAGGAAAAAAGTTTTGGAGAACCAATTCATTATAAGACTGCATATAGCAAAAAGAAAAAAAAATGAGCTTCCATAGATGATGTAAAATATTACAGATCACTTTTGTGTTTGATTTAATAATGCAGAAAACACTTTAAAGGGAATCTGACACCAGCAAGTTCCCTCTCAAACTGTTTGCATAGACATATAGCTGTAGTTCACCTGATTAAAGGAGTATTCTAAGATTTCTTTCAATTTTATGTTCACTCCCCCCCTTGTTACTACCCTTGATACTTATTAAAAGTTGCTCTGTGCTCCTGGTCAAATGATATGCTCCTGACACTTTCTGGATCATGTGCCATACACTGTGTACTTGATTTCAGCCTGGTTACAACCCACAACAAACATGTCAGTCATCACTGACAACATGTTCATGGCCTTCCCCCTGCACTCCATAACCACAGAATCAATCTCTCTCTAGCCCTGTAGAGAATACAATGCTACTCACCCCCTAACCAGGCCAGTTGCGCAGTCAGGCAGCCTCAGATGCTGATTGTTGACATAATGCAGGCACAGCTGGCCTGGACAATATTGTTTGCTACATAGCATTAGTGAGAAATTACACGGTTATGGAGCTCAGGGGGCAGGCCATGATGACATACACATTAATTGTGGAATGTAACCAGGTGAGGATCACAGGCACATTCATGTGATCAAGGAAGCGCCAGGAGAATATCATTTGTACAGGAACGCAGGGCTGGCCTAGTAGGCAACTTTTGATAAATATCAGTGCAAAAGGAGGAACATAAAAAAAAAAAAAAATCTGGGAATACCCTTCTCGGTTTTTCTTTTATCAATTCGAGGCTCTGTTCCCAAGTAATATTTTTACCTAATATACAAATTAAGCCTTTGATCCAATGAGGACAATACCATTGCTCTTGCTGCACTCAAATCCCACTAATTTCTGTGGCTAGTCCCTCCATTGTTGCTTTTATTTGCAGGTCAGACAGTGAAAAAGAAGCCAAGGAGGGACTGGGTGCAGCAAGAGCAATGCTGCTGTTATGACCAGAGGATGTGGATCGTCTGTGTCAGCTGATAGAGGACTAGGAGTTAGCCCAATATTGCTGACTGCTGACTCACAGAGTCAGGACACAGGTGTTTGCACTAGTCACCCAGAATGCAGCTAACTGCAGCAATGTGAACAGAGTCCAACAAAGGCGGAATAAAGGAACAGAAGGTCTTTACTGGCAGACGGTTATACAAAAGTCACTTGAGATAAAGGCAAAACAAAGTTCAGAGTAATGCAGTGTGCAGATTAAAGCTGTCTCGTGGTCAGGCAGTGCAGGGTCAGGAATCCAGTCAGACTTACAGGAGACGATGGGCAGAAGCGTAGACAGATGATGCAGTGTTCGATAATCCAGGTGATCCAACAAACAGATGGCAGGCAGATACATAGTCAAACTGAGCAGGGGTCAATAGTCCAGGCAATCCAGCAAGAAGACAGTAGGCAGAGTCAGGGTCAAACAAAGCAGAAGTCAGAATCCAGGAAATCCAATAAACAGACACGGAGGGACGCTTCAGTGGGAGTCAAGAGGTACAACAACCACGCTTGGGCACTTCCTCCAGAGTGAAGCTGCCCTAAATACTCAAAGCCCCACCTATTGGTGGGGAGGATAATCAGGACCAGCTGCTTATCCCCCTATAAGACAGGGAGAGGTGCATGCGCGTGCTCTATAGCGCCTCAGATGACACCTGGTAGTGAGGATGGATGCGGCGATATGCCGGAGGATGCCTGCGTCTCCTATAAGGTAAGCCAGCCCTGGGACCCATGGTGCTGAGCTGTGCAGACAGGGATCTGTCCTCCTGTGGTGGGGACACAGAGCCAATGCTCACAGTATCCCCCCTCTTACACCCCCTCCTCCGCACGGTCGACCTGGAGAGAAATTTCTTCAACAGCAGGGGGGCATGGATATTGGCCGCGGCCTCCCATGACCTCTCTTCAGGACCATAGCCCTTCCAGTCCACCAGATAGAAGGTCTTACCTCGGATAACCTTCCTATCTAGAATGTCCTTGACCTCAAATTCGTCATTTGTAGTGACAGGAGGAGGGTTCTGTGAGGTACCTTTGCAAAACCTGTTAAGGACAGCTGGTTTAAGTAACGACACATGAAAAGAATCGGGAATCCGCAAGGTAGCTGGTAATTTGAGTTTGTAAGCAACAGGATGAATTTTTCTTATCACAGGAAAAGGTCCCAGGAATCGCGGAGCCAGTTTGTAGGAGGGCAGTCTGAGACGGATATTCTTAGAAGAAAGCCATACCTTGTCTCCAACGGCAAACTGAGGAGGAGGTCTACGCCTCTTATCCGCAGACCTTTTCATCTGGTCAGCAGTTCTCTGAAGAAATTTCTTTGTGTCAGACCAGACAGGAGAAAGCTGCTCCACACAAGAATCTGCTGCAGGAACTTCTGAAGAAGGTCATTCAGGGAAAGGAATATTCTGATGTCAGCCGCAGATTACAAAAAATGGAGAGTTACCTGTGGCTTGACTGACTTGATTATTATAGGCAAACTCCGCCCAGGGACGATGCTTCACCCAGTCGTCCTGATGGGCATTAGAGAAATGTCGCAGGAAGTTGACCAATTTTTGATTCATGAGTTCCACCTGACCATTAGACTGTGGATGGTAAGCAGAAGAAAAATCCAGAGATACATTCAGAGACTTACATAAAGATCTCCAGAACCGGGAGGTGAAATGTACTCCTCTATCTGAGACGATGTGGAGAGGAAATCCATGAAGACAGAAAATATGTAAGATGAATAGCTGAGCCAGCCGAGGAGCAGATGGTAGACCAATATGCTGCCAGGGGACCTCTGACACTGGCAGTGGCAATAATAAACCTGCAGGTTTCATCCTGGGAGATTTATCCTGGGCGCACGAGGTACAGGATGCCACGAAGTCTCCAATATCCGCTGTCATGGAAGGCCACCAGTAATGAGTCAAGTCAATCTGGAAATGAGATTCAAGGTCCCCCGTTGACCTGGATGGCCAGCAATCTTGGACGCATGTCCCTACCGTAGCACTTCCCTGTGTTTGGATTCTGGAACAAAGATCTTACCTGGAGGGAACCTTGGACAGGTTGAATGGAGCCACTGGGACTACTTTAGTCGGTTCAATAATGAACTGGGGTTCCTCCTCTGTATCTGTGGTTTCAAAAGACCTAGAGAGTGTGTCCGCTTTGGTATTTTTATCAGCAGACCGAAAGTGAAGTTGAAAATTAAATCGAGCAAAGAAGAGAGACCAAGTAGCCTGACGAGGATTGAGCCGCTGAGCAGGTACTCAGGTTTTTGTGATCGGTGTAAATTATGACTGGTAGACAAGAACCCTCCAGAAGGTATCTCCATTCCTCTAGAGCCATCTTGATTGCTAGGAGTTCCCTGTCTCCAATAGAATAGTTATTTTCTGCAATGGAAAATAACTTAGAAAAGAAACCGCAAGGATACATACGACCTGAGTCATTCTTCTGTGACAGGACCGCCCCGGCTCCTACAGAGGATGCGTCCACCTCCAAGAAGAACTGTTTGTGAAGTTCCGGGCATCTAAGGACTGGAGCTGAAGAAAAGGCTTGCTTGAGGGAGGAGAATGCCATCTCCGCTTCAGAGGACCACTGTTTGGGATTGGCACCCTTCCTGGTGAGACTGGAAATAGGAGCTGTCAAGGTAGAAAAATTATTAATAAACTGACGATAATAATTAGCAAAGCCCAATAACCTCTGTATTGCCTTCAGGCCGGAAGGACGGAGCCAGTTGAGCACTGCAGCCACCTTTCCAGGATCCATTTCGAGACCCTGATCCAAGATGACATATCCCAGGAAGGGCAGGGATGATTTTTCAAAGACACTTTTCCAGTTTAGCGTATAGACGACTTTCTCGTAAGCTTTTTAAGACCAGCTGCACATGCCTGCGATGAGTTCTGATGTCTCTGGAAAAAATAAGAATATCATCCAAATAGACTACAACACAAGAATAGAGCAGATCTCGAAAAATGTCATTAACAAACTCCTGAAAGACAGCAGGGGCATTACAGAGACCAAATGGCATAACGGGGTATTCATAGTGGCCATCCCTAGTGTTAAAGGCTGTGTTCCATTCGTCTCCCTTACGAATACGTATTAAATTGGAAGCCCCCCACAAGTCCAACTTAGAGAAGATCTGAGCCCCACGGAGTCTATCAAATAGCTCAGAAATTAATGGTAACGGGTACTTATTCTTGATGGTGATCTTATTTAGACCACGGTAGTCTATACAGGGGCGAAGGGACCCATCCTTCTTTTTCACGAAAAATCCTGCCCCTGCAGGTGATGAAGACTTCCTGATGAAACCCCTCTCAAGATTCTCCTTGATATAATCTGCTGTAACCAGCGATTCAGCGGGAGACAGTGGGTACACACGACCTCGAGGAGGAGATGTACCTGGTAGCAGATCGATTGGACAGTCATATGGCCGATGGGGTGGTTGTACCTCAGCCTCCATGTTATCAAATACGTCAGCAAAGGAATGATAGACCACTGGCAAAGCCTCCAGGCTTTTAGGAGGAGGAGTAGAAACCCTTTGTTGGCAAGAACATAGGCATCTGCCTTGGCACTGCGGTCCCCATCGAAGAACCTCTCCAGAACAAGAAGTCCACTCGATTATGGGATTGTGCATTCTAAGCCAGGGTATCCCCAGCAAGAGAGAAGGGAACAGTTCAGGGAGCACATACAGAGAAATCCTTTCTACATGTACCACCCCTACATGCAGTTCCAACGGCTCAGTGACAAACCAGACTGGATCCGTCAGCACTTGCCCACTGACAGCCGTCACCAGTAGGGGATTCTTTAGCAGGCGTACAGGGATGTGATATTGATTCACTATATGCTGGTGTATAAAGTTCCCTGCTGATCCGGAATCCAAGGAAGCAGGTATGGAGACTTTGATGCCCCCAAGAAACAGAGTTACAGGAATCTGGAGAGTGGAATAATTTTCGCCTAGGGCCGCTTCCCCCAGAGACCCTAAGCGCTGGAGTTTCCCGACTTTTGAGGACAATTGCGGACACGGTGGCCCGGGCCACCATAGTAGAGGCAGAGTCCAGAAGACATGCGAAGATGACATTCCTCATCCGAAAGCCAAGTGGAATTCACCTGCATGGGTTCAGGATCCGAAAGGAGGGGCGTAATGGGGGCTGAGACATATTAGACTTAAACTGGTGTTGTGGAAGTCTTTTTTCCCGGCTGACCTACCTAGCTCACTCCGAAAACTGTATGTCGATTCTTATTGCCAGAGAGATCAGTGACTCAAGGCAGGTAGGCACATCATGACCTACGAGTTCATCCTTAATATGTCCAGACAAACCTTCCCAAAAGGCCGCCACCAGAGCCTCCTCATTCCACGAAACCTCCGACGCTAAGGTGCGGAACTGAATCGCATATTGACCCACCGACCGGCCTCCTTGACGGACGTGCAGCAGCGAGGAAGCCGCAGTAGAAGATCAACCTGGCTCCTCAAACACCCTCTTAAAAGAGTCCATAAATAATGCCATGTTACTGGTGATGGGTCCAGATCTCTCCCATATTGGATTCGCCCAGGCCAGAGCCTTCCCCTCAAGATGAGAGATAATGAACACCACTTTAGCCTGGTCTGATTGAAAGTGATGAGGAAGCAGTTCAAAGTGAATTGTACACTGGTTAAAAACCCGCGACAGGTTTTTGGGTTGCCGCTGTAACGGGGCGGAGCAGATAATCGTGGTTCGGAAAAGCTTGGCTGCGCTGCAGCTGCAAGAGGAGCAGCCAGGGCAGTAGGGCTCTCTGCAGACTGTGCTGTAGAAAGGGAGTCCAGGCGAGCTGCTACATGCTGCATGTAATTTATCACTTGTTTCTGGGTGGTACGCTGTTGTTCGAGTTCCTGTAGTAGTTCAGACATTCCTGGTTTAGAGCCAGCGTGATCCATGGTCCAAGCGTACTGTTACGACCAGAGGATGTGGATCCTCTGTGTCAGCTGATAGAGGACTAGGAGTAAGCCCAATATTGCTGACTGCTGACTCTCAGAGTCAGGACACAGGTGTTTGCACCAGTCACCCAGAATGCCCACCACTCATATAGGGTGGCACAGTACCTTGCAGATAAAAAAGTCATTTAATTTTTTCTCTGTAATATAATTGCAGTTGCCTGCCAGTGTGTGTCAGGCCCACAGACTGTACTGTGCCCACTGACCACCACTCATATAGGGTGGCACAGTACCTTGCAGATAAAAATAAGTCAATTCATTTTTTCTCTGTAATATAATTGCAGTTGCCTGCCAGTGTGTGTCAGGCCCACAGATTGTACGGTGCCCACTGCCCACCACTTATATAGGGTGGCACAGTACCTTTCACATAAAAAAGTAATTGAATTTTTCCTCTGTAATATAATTGCAGTTGCCTGCCAGTGAGTGTCAGGCCCACTCACTGACTGTACTGTGCCCACTTCCCACCACTCATATAGGGTGGCACAGTATCTTGCACGCATAGTACCACTAATAAAAAAAAATGACAGGCAAAGGCAGGCCATCTCGCAGGAGCTGTCGTGGTGCTGTGATTTCCTTTGGCCCTAGAATAATGCCCAGTGTTCAGAGGCCACGTACCCTGAACTCGAAACATTTTGAGGACTTAGTTGACTGGCTTACACAGGACACCCAATCTTCTACAGCTTCCGCTCGGAACCTTGACGCACCATCCTCCTCCAGTTCAGCTTCAGGAACCTCTCAAGTTACCACACGCCAACACCAATACTAGCACCACAGCCACTTCACTTGATCTGTCATTTATTGATGTTATTTAAACATCAGTTGGAAGAAATGAGTGACGCGCAACCATTATTGCCAGAGGATATAGATAACAGGGATATGTCTGAGTCAGGCAGCATTACACACATGGACGTACAGTGTGATGATGATGATGTTGTCCCGCTGCTACTTCCTTTGCTGAGTTGTCAGATACAAGTAAAGCGGTTGATGATGACAATGTTTCCGTGGATGTCACGTGGGTGCCCGCTCGAAGATAAAAAGAACAGGAGGAAAGTTCAGATGGGGAGACAGAGAGGAGGAGGAGACGAGTTGGAAGCAGGGGGAGGTCGTCACAAGGAGCTAGTGGCACAGCCAGACAGCATGTATCGGCACCCGTGGTCAGCCAGACTGCACGCCAAAAACAAAAAGTAATAATTTAGGCACATACATGTGTCAATTCCCCTTCGTGATCGTTACCTTGTTGTGGTGAAGGGGCTTGCATATCACAATGAAGCGATCACCTCTATGAGTGTGTTGGCAATGTTGGCACACCCCAAATGATAAGGTCATTGCTTCATTGTGAACAGACTAAAAGCGATCGGCTGGATAATTTTTCATAGAACATTAATTTTCTTTGTGATCATCTAAGGTGATCATTAAAGCCTACTAGGCCAACAATGGGCCCACACTGCAGAATCATTGTTTTCTGGGTCACTTCAACTGTCACTGCGGAACTGATGCGGACTCATTTTGCAGACGTGTGAATGGACCCTAATACAGCTCATACCTTTTACATTCAGTGATGTCTCCTCTAATGTAGACGTTCTCTTTCCTCATCTTCTCCATTTGGACCAGACTGCAATGATGATTTCTTTGAGCCATTTCTTGTCTCTGCAGAGTTCTTAGTACCCTACTTTTCCCCACTTCCCCACCTTCTAAACACCCCATCATTCAATGCCTCAATGCTTTCCATTGCTATACTGCAGAAATAGATGATCTCCCTGAAAATACTAGTACCACATAGATGGTGCTCCCTTTTTTGCTCAAAGGGCCCTCAAAAATAACTGCACCCAGCATAATGTCCCTGTCATTAATAATTTCATAAATATAGTGTCCCCCAAAATTATTGTGCTAAGCTGATACTGTGCTAGGGTGCCCCCCCACAGTAATAGTGCCCCCCAAAGGTCCCACCAATGGCAATAATTCTCTGCCAGAGTGCACATAAAGTTAACAGTGCCCCCAATAGTATTAATAATAATATTAATGCCCCCATAGTGCCCATATCAGTAAACATGTTTTCAGTAGTCCCCTGGTAGTAATAAACCTCAGTAGTAATGATTCCCTTTATAATCTGTGCTACTACAAAACATGCCCCCTTATAATATATGCCAGTACAGAAAAAGTCCCCTTATAATATGTGCCAGCACACAAAATGCCACCTTATACTGTGCACCAGTACAAAAAATACCCCCTTACAATGTACACCAGTACAAAAAATCCCCTCTTATTACCGGTATAGGAGAGTTAACAGTCATAGCTAGTTAATGTGTTATGACTGTGACTGTTAATTCTTCTGCATGTGTACAAAAATATCCCTTTATAATGTGTGTGAGTACAAAAAATACCACCTTATAATGTGTGCAAATGCAAAATATGTCCCTTATCACCAGGGGCGTACATAGAAATCACTGGGCCCCATAGCAAGAATCTGAATGGGGCCCCCTAACTCCGCCCACTACCCACCTCTGGCCCATCCCACCTCCTGTCCTGGCTCCTCTCCTGCCACACCCCCATTTGTCAATAAAGAAATATATACATACGTTTCACAAAGGTCTTTACGACCGCAAACCCTATTAGGGCGTCCTGACTAGTATTATTAAAACGTAACTTTTATTTATAAACTACAAAAACAACATAAGAAAAGAAAAATTGTTTTAAAACTATCAGGGCATCAGGGGATAATGTAGTTATATGTTACTTGTTATCCACCTTAATCCAGTCACCCACTTATGGGGTATACTAGATTCGGCACTATGGGTTATTGATCTCAATACATATTATTAATGACTTCATTCAGGTAGCTCATTTGGGCCATTCCAAATAGGTTGGGTGTATGCAGCAGTTGGTACACTTCCTTTTGTGTATTAAACAGTGTGTAACTACTGCTTAACTCCTTGCAACACAGTGTCAGCAATTCACTCAGCCCAGTGTTTGTCAGTATTCACAAATCACTGACAGGCGCTCATGTAGCACTTCTCATACATCCAACACATTGTTGCCAATTTAACTATGCACACATTGGCCACTCAATCACGCTCAATGTCTGTTTGGTTTACTGCGCAGACATTTCTGACTGCTGCTGCACGTGTTGTAACTACTAAATAGGACTGCTGCTGCACATGTTGCTCCCAACAACTCCACACCTACCTATTCTAAACATGCGGTGGATCTATTATGTCCTCATTTTTTGTCTGATCCGAATTTGCCCTGTCTAAAAGATATGGCACACTATAACCCCTCCCGACATGTTTCACCGCTGCTGCGGCTTCGTCAGGAGATTCGGGGCTATACTAGTGTATATACATACGTTCGTTCAGATAACACAGTGATGGCCCTCTATAAAACCACAGATAACACTAGTGTAGATCATGTGGTAATGTTACCTGCAGTCCTATGTAAAACTACAGATAACACTAGTGTAGATCATATGGTAGTGTCATCTGCTGTCCTACATAAAACCACAGATAACACTAGTGCTGATAATGTGGCAGTGTTACCTGCAGTCCTATGTAAAACCACAGATAACCCTAGTGCAGATCATGTGGTAGTGTTACCTGCAGTCCTATGTAAGACCACAGATAACACTAGTGCTGATATTGTGGTAGTGTTACCTGCAGTCCTATGTAAAACCACAGATAACACCAGTGTAGATTATGTGGTAGTGTTACCTGAGGTTCTATGTAAAACCACAGATAACACTAGTGCTGATATTGTGGTAGTGTTACCTGCAGTCCTATGTAAAACCACAGATAACACCAGTGTAGATTATGTGATAGTGTTACCTGCAGTTCTATGTAAAACCACAGATAACACTAGTGTAGATCATGTGGTAATGTTACCTGCGTCCTTGGTGTGCCTCCCTGTGTCTCTCCCACGGACTCCATCCTGGCGGCGCTGCCTCCTTTTCCATCTTCTTCTTCTTGCCCCACACAGAATGTCCTGATGCAGCTGCGTCAAGACATAGGAACACTGTGGGCATGATGATAGTGAGTGGTGACACAGACACACACACACAGAGGGAGAGACACACAGGGAGAGACACACACAGGGAGAGACACACACTCAGGGAGAGACACACACACACATACATACATATAATAGGATCACCAACATATTTCCTCAAAAAAATAAATATATATATATATATATATATATATATACATACATGCATTAATAGATATACTGTATATACAAACACATAACAAACATAGATTGGTCACTTACTTTTCTACTTGAAGGCTGCAGGAGAGGAGCAGTCAGGAGGCACATAGGAGGGGGAGCACCGCTGATGGCATGCAGAGAGTTTTTTTCTCCCTGACCTCCGCATGCTTCCTTCTTTGTGCGCGGACCTGACAGCATCAATATCAGCAGACACGTGTGTAGAGCTGGCTCCTCATTGGCTCAGCGTGCCTGCTGACGTGTAATGCTGCTGCCCTGCGGTCCTCCTGAGCCTGTACTCCCCACATAAGTAAATAAACAGGGGAGGGGAGGGCTCAGGCAACCTCAATGCCGCCCCATTTAACTATAGTCTACTGAAGTCTGTGCAGAGTAAGGGGTGGGGCCTTCCATGCACTCTGGGCCCCCTGTGCAACTATAAAACTTGTCCAGTCACAGCTGGAACACCAGATTTACGGTATTTCTATTTTTGCAACAGAATTTCACCCCAGAAAATAATATATCCTTTGAAGGACACTATGAAACTTGTCTAGTCACAGCTGGAACACCAGATTTACAGTATTGCTATTTTGGTAATTGAATTTCAACCCAGAGCAAAAGCTATACTTTTACGGACACTATGAAACTTGTCCAGTCACAGGTGAACACCAGATTTACGGTATTGTCATTTTTGCAACTGAATTTCACCCCAGAAAATACTATATCCTTTGATGGACACTATGAAACTTGTCCAGTCACAGCTGAAAAATCAGATTAACTGTATTTCTATTTTTGCAACTGAATATCACCCCAGAAAATAATATATCCTTTGACAGATACTATGAAACTTGTCCAGTCACAGCTGGAACACCAGATTTACGGTATTGCTATTTTTGCAACTGAATTTCACCCTAGAAAATAATATATCCTTTGACGGACACTATGAAACTTGTCCAGTCACCGCTGAAACACCAGATTTACGGTATTTCTATTTTTGCAACTGAATTTCACCCTAGAAAATAATATATCCTTTGACGGAAACTATGAAACTTGTCCAGTCACCGCTGGAACACCAGATTTACGGTATTGCTATTTTGTTAATTGAATTTCAACCCAGAACAAAAGCTATACTTTTACGGACACTATGAAACTTGTCCAGTCACAGGTGAACACCAGATTTACGGTATTGTTATTTTTGCAACTGAATTTCTAACCCCAGAAAATACTATATCCTTTGATGGACACTATGAAACTTGTCCAGTCACAGCTGGAAAATCAGATTAACTGTATTTCTATTTTTGCAACTGAATATCATCCCAGAAAATAATATATCCTTTGACAGATACTATGAAACTTGTCCAGTCACAGCTGCAACACCAAATTTACGGTATTGCTATTTTTGCAACTGAATTTCACCCCGGAAAATAATATATCCTTTGACGGACACTATGAAACTTGTCCAGTCACAGCTGGAACACCAGATTTATGGTATTGCTATTTTGGTAATTGAATTTCAACCCAGAGCAAAAGCTATATTTTTACGGACACTATGAAACTTGTCCAGTCACAGCTGGAACACCAGATTTTTGGTATTGCTATATTTGCAACTGAAATTCACCCCAGAAAATAATATATCCTTTGACGGACACTATGAAACTTGTCCAGTCACAGCTGGAACACCAGATTTTTGGTATTGCTATATTTGCAACTGAAATTCACCCCAGAAAATAATATATCCTTTGACAGACACTATGAAACTTGTCCAGTCACAGCTGGAACACCAGATTTTTGGTATTGCTATTTTTGCAACTGAATTTCACCCGAGAAAATAATGTATCCTTTGACGGACACTATGAAACTTGTCCAGTCACAGCTGGAACACCAGATTTACGGTATTTCTCTTTTTGCAACTGAATTTCACCCTGGAAAATAATATATCCTTTGACGGACACTATGAAACTTGTCCATTCACAGCTGGAACACCAGATTTACGATATTTCTCTTTTTGCAACTGAATTTCACCCCGAAAAATAATATATCCTTTGACGGACACTATGAAACTTGTCCAGTCACAGCTGCAACACCAGATATACGGTATTGCTATTTTTGCAACTGAATTTCACCCCGGAAAAAAATATATCCATTGACGGACACTATGAAACTTGTCCAGTCACAGCTGAAACACCAGATTTTTTGTGGCTCGAGTTCCAAGGGGACAATCCTCGGGGTGCATCAGATGTTTCGACCCACTGGGAGACTGCTAAAGCGGTCTTGAGACGCCGGATAATTAGTTATGTGAGTAACTTACGAAAGGTAGTTGCAGAGCAGTATCAGGAGGCCAGCACGGCGCTCCGGACTGCGTATACGAATTTTCTTGGGGATTATACAATTCAGCATAAGGAGTCCTGGTTGACTGCTAAAGCAATTTTGAGATGTGGGTTGAGAGACGGGAGGCCATGCATCGGTCTGAATATCAGACCGATCTTTTCAGGTTTGGAAACAAGTCGGGCAAACTGTTAGTGAATCTGATCAGGGGCAGGAGGCTACCCACAGCGATCACGTCCTTGAGAGATGAGGGCGGATTCTTGCATACAAACCCCAAGTGGGTGAATGAATTGCTGGGAAAGTATTTTGAGTCACTCTATCGGGACACTCCAAGGGGGGGGGGTGCGCGGGGCGGGAGGTGCGGAGGGGGTACACTTTCTGTCCGGGGTCAAGCTACCATTTTTGACGGATTGTCAGCAGGGTTTTCTGAATGCTAAAATTACCACTGAGGAGATTTTATCCACCATACGCTTCCTTCTTAATGGGAAGGCATCGGGCCCTGACAGGTTTTCTGGGGAATTCTACAAAGTGCTACAGGATCAACTTGCCCCTTCTTTGGTAGAGTTCTTCAACCATATCTTTAGCATGGGAGCGCTCCCCGCCCCTACCAATGTTGCCCACATCAAACTGATATTTAGGTCAAATTAAGACCCGCAAGACCTGGGCTCCTACCACCTGATCTTGCTTATTAACCAGGCCAAAATCTTGGCCGGTAGATTGAGCCTCCTGATGCCCTCCCTGATCGGTCCCTCACAGGTCCGCTTCATAAAAGGTCGCTCGGGGGTGGCGAATGTCAGAAAGGTACTGGCGGTCTTGGATTGGGTTCAGCACAGCCCTTGGCCAGACTCAACCCCTATCTTGTTAGCACTGGATGCTGAAAAAGCTTTTGATTTGCTGAGGTGGGACTGGCTGGGGGCTGTGTTGAACGGATTCAGGGTTCTTGGGAATATTCACACATTCCTGCTAGGGCTTTACACACATCCTGCCGCACGGGTCCATACGAGTGTATTTTTATCTCCTATTTTTCCCCTACAGCAGGGGACTAGGCAGGGGTACCCGCTCTGCCCGCTCCTTTACGACCTAGCTTTTGAGCCCTTGGCCATATTCCTAGAAGACTCTGAGTTGTTTTCAGGCATAAGATTAGGCAAGAAGGAGGTCAAATTGGCGTTATTCTCCGACAATTTGCTACTTTTTATGTCTTCTCCCCAGAAGCACCTGGGCCCTGTAATGGATCTTTTCCACCGTTTTGGGTCTTTCTCAGGCTATAAAATTAACTCTGCTAAAAGTGAGGTCCTATAAGTTTAGGCCAGAAATCCTCCCCACCTCTGACCGTTACATGGTCTCTCTCCGTTAAATGTCACATCACCTTTTTGGGATTGAAATTTGGTAGGCTCCCCAGTTCGTTATATCAGTTGAATTACCCACCCCTCTTTGCTAAGATAATTGAACTGGAAATATGGCATTCGCTTCCCTTATCCCTGCTGGGACAGTGTCAGCTCATTAAAATGATGAGCTTTTCTAAATTACTCTACCCCTTCCAGACTCTTCCAATTTTCTTAAAGCTTTCTGATATCATTGCTCTAAATAGGGCCTTTACTACCCTCTTATGGTCTGGGAAACGACCCCGCATCTCGCTCACAAAGCTCAGGGAGGAGTCAAATTTCCCAACATAAGAGGATACAACCTCTCATATCTCTTAAGATATATTTCCGACTGGGTACACAATACAGAACAATTTTTTAATAGGTAACTGGAACAAAATCTGGTAGCCCCATGGAACTTGGTGGCCTGTCTACACACAAATTTGGCCTCTCTCCCTGGGGGTATCAAATCCTCAATACTGGTCAGGGACACGGTTGCGGCTTGGCGGGCGATTAAAAAAATGTTTGTATTGTCCCACGTGATTTCCAAGTGGCTACCATTATGGGAGCAACCGGAGTTCAAGCAGGGGAGTCAAACTGGATTATCGACACTCTGGGTATCTAGGGGAATAGTTAGGTCGGAACATCTGATGCACCAGGAGGAAAAGCGCTGGCTGACCCACAGGGAATTGAAGGAAAAGTATGCCTTGCCAGATTCACATTTTTTACTAATTATGCAGACTCTGGGATACTGTAAACAGAAACTGCGGGATCTATCGAGGGAAGTGGTTACGAACGCCTTTAATGATGTTCTCAACTACTCACCTCATACGGTTTCGCTCTCTAGACTCTAGAGAGCACTATCTGGTAACTTTACGAAGGTTAAATCCTCCACTGTTTTTAAGCAGTGGGAACAAACAACCTTAGATGACGAGATTGGAGACAAAATCCTGGAAGGTTGGAGTAAGGTGCGCCAATGTGTAATAAGTGAAACTTTGCGGGAAACATACTTCAATATGATGCACAATTTATGGTTTTACCTTTTCTGCTTCTCCTCGGTTCCCTGACCGCATCACCCTTTGTCCTAATTGTGACATGCAAGCAACCGACTTTTGGCATGGCATATGGACATGCCCCAAGGTGGTTCATTTTTGTAGTAGTGTACTGGCCTATGTGAAGGAACACTGGCTATTAGATTTGCCCATGGAACTCCAGGCTCTAGTGTCTGTGAAGGTTCTCATTTATCCAGGTCATGGTATATCTGTAAAAAATAAATCAAGGCAACTGGACTTGCTGTAGATTTCTTGAAAACATTTCACTTGTTCTTCCAACGAGCTTTCTCAATTCTGAGTGACTTGTACAAGAATTCTCTGGGAATAAATATGTAACTGAATCAACATCTGGTAATTAGGTCATTATACCCAGGCTCTAGTGTTCCATTACATATGCCTTGACCAGGACTTGTCTTCCCGACCTGCCAAGATTCTGATAGTTATCCATTCTGTACTGTTGATAACTAAACAAGTTCTGTTAATAGCTAAACGAGTTCTGTTGATAGCTAAATGAGTTCAGTTCTGGTGGTCTCAGAATTGAAGGTCTTGATGAGGTTTGAGAGAATAGAGGCAGAGAGACATAAGGAGAGCTCGGCTTCAAAAATTTTCGACAAGTGGTGGAAGTTCGCCACTACTCACTTTAGTTCAGTGGATATCATTAGACTAGTTAAACCCTTTCAGCATACCTCTTGGTACCTCAAATCCTCTCTGAGTGGCACTCTGGTTCCTCTGGCGGTGTAGTCTGGCCCTTTCCTGCCCCTTTTCCCTTTTTTTTCCTCTCCTCCCCCTTCTTTTATTTTATTTTATTTTCTTATTCTTTTGTTTTGATATATGAATGACCTGATGCAATTTTAGTGAGACACATAATTGATGCTGTGTTATATCTGCTTATATTATGATTGCAGTATTTGGTCCATGTATCAACATTCTATTACCTTGAATTCAATAAAACGAATTGAAAAAAAAAAAGATTAAGAATTTTCAGAAATAAACATATTTGACCAATAATAAATACAGTATTTAAAGTCTAGCCTCGGACTTGCTGATTCAGATATTTGTATAGCCTTAGGGATATGTGGCGAAAATCTCTTGATTCTGACTCAAGTACCAACTATGCATCTTGCTGTTCTAATTTACAGGTTAAAACAAAACATAAAAGAATACTGTGCTTCCAAAATTTGCAAGTAAAATGGATTAGCCCTTTTCCCATGACTCAGATGAAACATGTCTGTTTTTAATATCGCTGTGTTTTCTCTACCGTATATTGTTTGTAAGATCAATAAAATGAATATTTAATTCTCACAGTTCAAACATTACACCTAATTAATTAAGTTGAGGGGTTAAGGGTCCTGGGGAAAAGAGATGCAGAAGTTGCTTTTCAATGGTGGGTAGTGCTGCTATTTTTCCAGCCGTACAGAACATTGCCACAAAGGCAGCATACATAATTTAACAAAAACACTGCCATCGATTGTATCTGTACCACAAAGGAATAAGTGAAAGCCTTGTGCTACAAAGACGCTTTTTTTTTCCCAAAGATTAGTCTATTTTTAATTATAATGGTTTCCAAGCTTTACAGGTGAGAAATGGCTTAAACGAACAGTACATCATGATGAGAGGGGTGAACCCTTGCAGAACTGTCATGCTTTGAGCCCATTTACAACTAGATTTATTCTCTAAACAAGAAGCCATTGTGATCCCACCGTCTGCAAAAAAAGGGAATCAAACTTTCAAAGAACGGCAAAGCTAAATGTCTTTGTACCACTGTCAAATGAAATATATTTTTCATTTATTTCCTACTTTTGTAATGAACTTTGAAAAAAATCTTTTTTGCCTTTTTATTTTGACAAAGCTGAAACTCCAGCTAAAGAAAATCACAGTTTAACGTAGATCGTGGTCCTGTGTGGTAAGTGGTATCCATGGCAACCAATAGATTTTATGCTAAGTCTGGCCTTTAAAAACATTTCACGTCTACCACTGTGAAAGAGATGGCCTTGATTTCATTATGATACAACAAGTATATGGGACGAGCACGCTTTACGCTTTTTGTTGCAAACAGAATTAAGAAGCTTTTCTCTTTCCTATGGCGTCTCAGCAGTGGATCCTCTACTGTTGTCAAAAATGTTTGCCAGATACTTGACAACCATGTATCATGTACTTAAAAAAATAGTTTTATTAAGATAAAGAAATACAAATTGTGACAGAACTTGAAAAACTATTTTACAAACGAACTTTCTTTACAAAATCATACATTATGAATATAGATGAGCGAAGTTTTCAAAAATTCAATTTGCTTGCTTCTCAGAAAATGTGCTTTGATCTAAAATAATTTGTTACGAAACACGTTAAATCAGGTTTATCCGGCCTGCAGCTAAACTTTGCAGTGCAGCAACATGCATAGCTAGTCCTATATGGTAGCAAAACAGTTAGGCCTCTTGCACAAGGCTGTTGCTCCACCGCGGCCGTATTGCGTCCCGCATACGGCGGGTCTGCAATACACGGGGCACTGGCCTTATGCATTCCGCATCACAGACGCGGACCCATTCACTTAAATAGGTCTGCAAATCCGGAGAAGCGGTGCGGAACGGAACGGAAGCACGGAACGGAACCCCACGCAAGCACTACGGAGTTCCTCCGTGGGGTTCTGTTCCGTGCTTCCATTCAAAAATTAGAACTTGTTCTATCTTTTTGCGGAACAGACGGATCGCGGACCCCATTCAAATAAATGGGTCCGCGATCCGCATGCGGCTGCCCCACGGTCGGTGCCCGTGCATTGCGGACCGCAATTTGCAGTCTGTAGTAAGGCCCCGGCCAGCACACGGTTGTGTGCAAGAAGCCTTACTGTGCATTTAAATGATCAGGTCACATATATGGCCTTGCATTTAATCGTGCAGGCCACCAACATTTCTACCTAACCCCTAGCTAAACAAAGAAAAACGGCATCTTTCAGTAAAGGGAAAAAAAAAAAAAAGCTGTGTGCCCCTGTCGGTATCCCAATGACTCTTTAGTGGAACAAAATATGGACATGGAGACAACGCCAATAAAGCAGTGGAGAGAAAAAAATGTTATTTTAATCCATGTTATAGCAGTGCAAACACAAGCATTTGAATCCCTTCTGTTGCAGAATGTAAAATGACTGTGTATCACTATTGGGCTTCACACTTTACTTATTTGATCAGTTATTGTTAGCCCAAAGCAGGTGTGGGTCAAACCCACAGAACAGGTGCAGAATAGATCTATTCATGATACCTAATCTCAGAATAGGCTTGGCTCTTGAAATGCCTCACAATAAATGATGGAAATAACTGACCAATTAACAGAAGTATGAACTCTGCCTTACAGGTCAATGCTAGCATTAGGTCTAATTTATCAGCGTAGACTTAACCACAAAATGGCCTAAGATTCAAGTAATTGCCCCATGACAGTGGGGAGGGTGTCAGCAGTAAGGCTGTATTTCACATCACTGTTTCTTTTTCCGTTTTTCTGATCCATCAAAAGAAAAGGCCAAAAAAAGCAGATCCTGTTGTTTGAGCATCCGTCTTCACACCATGAGTATTTGGTCAGCATTTGATCAGTATTTGGCAAAAACAGGAGTGGGTCCAAAACAGAGATAACATGTAATGGAAATATTTTCATGTCTTCTGTGTTTTGGACCCACTCCTGCTTTTGGCTTCCAAATCCTGATCAAATCCTGATGCTAAATACTAACCGTGTGATAGAGGCCTCATGCTCAATTTGTATGAGTTTTGGCCATTTGCCTCTGAAATCATCTTTTTTCAGATGGAAAAGAAGTCCTGCATGCATGACTTTAATGGCCTCTATGACACGGCCAGTATTTGGTTAGTTTTTTGCATCATAATTTGATAAGTTTTGGTAAGGCACAAACAGGAGTGGATCCAAAAGAGAGATAAAATGTGATGGAAATATTTGCACGTCTTCTGTGTTTTGGACCCACTTCTTCAAATCATAGTAATATAGTACATAAGGCCAAAAAAGACATTTGTCCATCCAGTTCGGCCTGTCATCCTGCATATTGATCCAGAGGAAGGCAAAAAAAAAAACTGGGAGGTAGAAGTCAATTTTCCCCACTTGAGGGGAATAAAAAATTCCTTCCCGACTCCAATCAGGAAATCAGAATAACTCCCTGGATCAATGACCCATCTCTAGTAGCTATAACCTGTAATATTAATATACTTCAGAAATACATCCAGTCCCCTCTTGAATTCCTTTATTGTACTCACCATCACCACCTCCTCAGGCAGAGAGTTCCATAGTCTCACTGCTCTTACCGTAAAGAATCCTCTTCTATGTTTGTGTACAAACCTTCTTTCCTCCTCAAATCATGTTAAGATAATGATGCAAAATACTGACAGTATAATAGAGGCCTCATGCTGTATTTGAGGGAATTTTGGCCATTTGCCTCTGAAATCGGTTTTATTCAAATGGAAATGCATGCAGAAATTCAATGGCTTCTATCACACAGTCAGTATTTGGTCAGTTTGTTGCATCAGTATTTGATCAGTATTGGTAAGGCAAAAACAGGAGTGGGTCCAAAGCATGTGATGGAAATATTTGCATGTCTTCTGTGTTTTGACTTCCAAATCATGATCAAATCTTGATGCAAAAAACTGACCATGTGATAGAGGCCTAATGGATGTTCAAATGACAGGATCTGTTTTATTTATTTTTATGACAGATCTTTTGACAGTCCGTAACAGACTGGTGAGAGTCGCAACAACATGAAAAGTCACAATAGTGGCCCTATAACAGATTGGGGAGGGTGGCAACAGCATGAAGAGTCACAATAGTGGCTCCGGAACAGATTGGGGAACGGGGGGCAACAGCAGTGGCAGTAACAGCACAAGATGTCTTAGATCACAGTAGACGCAGATGGCAGTAGAGGCAGTAGGTGTGTGCCATCAGGTAGGTGGCATCAGAATAGTGGCAACAGGATATGAGCAGAATTAATGGGTCTTTTGTCACAATGTTCTAGTGTGGCAGCACACTACAGTCAACTCATTATATTACTGCTAGAATGATCTAGTCTGTTGTTTCAGGCACCAGTGTCCTAAAATCCTGGTTGATCCAGGCCTGATTCATATTTATAAAGGTTAGTCTCTCAACATTTTGTTTTGAAAGGCGTGTTGTCTTTGGGCTAACTATACCACCTGCTGCACTAAACACCGGCTCTGATACCTCACTACTAGCTGTGCAGGAAAGCTTGCCCAGGGCAAATTCAGACAGTTGTAGCCACAATTCAACTTTGGCCGCCCAGTAGTCAAGGTAATCTTGGATCTGGGGTTACATGCTGCAGTTCCAGTATGCCACCCACCATGGCTAGTTCAAGTTCTGCTCCATGTCCAGCTGCTGCTTGCTGGTTTCTTCAGTAGGCGGGTGAAGAAACATGCTCATGAGAGCCTGGAGACTCAAGTTACTATTGACAGAGTTGGTGCTGCTCCTGTATTCAGAACCCCCTTCAGCAGTCATGGCAGTGTAGCGTGTAGGCGCCACATCTCCTGTCCCCAGCCAGCCACATTTATCAGCATCTGCGACAGGATATGAATGAGTGGAATTACATCATAGTCCTGGCGACTGACAAATAAAGTGGCCTCCTCAAAGGGCCTGAGCAAATGGCAGGTGTCTGCCTGCATCATCAGGAAATCGGCCATGGCCTTCCTCTGCTCGTAAAGTCGGTCCAACAAGAAGAGGGTGGAGTTCCAACATGTTTGCAATTGCCTCGGTGATCGATTGCTGTCAAATTGAGGGATGAGGAGTAGGAGCAGCATCAGGACCAGTAGACGATGAGAAGGAAACACAGCTTCTTTGTACTGAAGTGTTGAAGCCTTGACTGTTGGAGAAGGGGTCCAGGCCACTAGGAGATGCAGCAGTTGCTGCATTAGGCTCTACCACTACATTAGCACCACGGTTTTCCCAGGCCACTTTATTTTGATGGTCCATGTGTTGATTCAGGTCTGTGGTGCCAACATTGGCACCCTTGCGGTGTTTCACCTTCTGCCCACATATCCTACATACGACCACGCTGACGTCCTCCGGTGACTTGATAAAAAAATTCCCACATGAATAAGGCATTTTACCCCCATCACTGCACCCTGACTACCTGCTGCTATATCTATTAACCCATGCACCGCTAGTTGTTTCTGGACTGGAAGGTTCCATTGTAGCAGATGGTCTACTTCGGGCACGTTTGGCTCCAGATCTCACACTGCTGCCACCCTGCTGACTCACAGCCACACTTGCACCCTGCTGGCTCAGCAGAATGCTCCCACCCAGTCGCTGTTTCACACGCAAGCTGCCATCCTCACCCCCTGATGATGCCCTCTATATACCCCGACTCCCATGTGCGATTGATTACATCATCATCCACTACTATCTGCTCCTCACTTACGCCACCCTCACCAGTTTCATGGCCGCGCCCCTGACCGCTCGCAAGTTTTGCTCTTCGGATGCTTCGATTCACTCAACATTAATGGTCACCGATGGGAAGAACATTCTATCTGCATTGCTTCACTGAGGGCTGGCCCATATGTCCTGCATGGCGCACATCTTCAATCTGGTTTTCACCCAGTTCCTGAAGTCTTCCACCCATCTGCAAGACGTTTTGAAAATGTCAAGAAAACTGTGCATATACTTCAGCTACTCTTACAGTGGAAAACACGCCCTCCTTGAGCTGCAAAGGCAGAACAGTGTTCCCCTACATTGCCTTATATGCAATATTTCCACATATTGGAAATCCATGCTTTGCATGTTGCACCGATTGTATGAACAGAGGAAACCCTTGACCGAATTCCTGATGATGCAGACAAATAGAAATACTCCCTGATGTAACTTTAGACATTGGCAGCTCATGCATGACACCTGCCATTTGTCAGGCCTTTTGAGGATGCCACTTTATTTATCAGTCACCTGAACTACTGATGAATGATGTCAGTCCACTCCTTCATGTCCTGGAGGGGATGCTGAAATATCTGACTGACAAGAGAACAGAAGACATGGTGCCTAAATCTCATGGCCACCTGAGCCCTGTGAAGTCTGAACTCGCACAGGATGAGGAGGAGGACATCAATTCCCAGGAATTCTATACAGACATAGGTGGTTTACCTGCTCAAGCAACAGGAGCGGAGCAGAAGGCGAATGAGCTAGAGGGTGACGACAAAGATGACACAGGTTATCCCGACAGACCATGGCAGTATTCAGTGGAGATGGAGACAGGGAGGCCCTCCGAGTGCCTTGTGCAAATAGCCAGATGCATACTGAGTTGCTTGTGTAGTGACAGCCACATTATCACCATTCAGCAGAGGGATGGCTATTGGCTGTCCATAATGTTAAACCCTCACTACTGGGTTAAAATAGGGGCTTTTTTACCACTGCTGAGAGGGATGATAAACCGACTTATTTTGCATCTACTGCATGCAAGACTTTATTTCCATCTGAATAAAACCAATTTCCGACTCAAATGGCAAAAACTCATGCAAATTGAGGATGAGGCCTCTATCACACAGTCAGTATTTTGCATCAGGATTTGATCATGATTTGGCAACCAAATGTTTGGACCCACTCCTGTTTTTGCCTTACCAATACTGATCAAATGCTGACCAAATAACGACGGTTTGAAGACGGATGCTCAAACTACAGGATCCACTTTCTTTGGACTTTTCTTCTGATGGAAAATTAAACAGTGATGTGAATACAGCCTTACTGCTGACACCCTCCCCACTGTCATGGGCCCACTACTTGAATCTTGGGCCACTGCACGGTTAAGTAGTAGTAGTTATAGTGACTGATACATTAGACCTGATGCTAACATTGACCTGTAAGGCTGAGTTCACCCTTCTGTTATTTAGTCAGTTATTTCTATCACTTAGGGTTCATTTAGATGGTCATATGTTTATTTCCACATCTTATCCACAATTTTGTGGCTTAGATGTGGACCCATTCACTTCTATGGGGCCCCAGAAGATGAGGACAACACACAATTTTTCTGTCCTAATCTTTTCTTCCATTTCACGGCCTCGCAAAACAAATAAAACATGTCCTATACTTGTCAGTGAAAATAGGGACGTGGCCATTGAAGTGGGTCCGCAAAAATGCAGAATGCAATCCGTTTTTTGTGGACATGCTGAACTATCCACAAAAAAAAGGATATGTCTGTATGTGCCCTTATTGTGAGGCAAATTCAGGAGCCAAGCCTACTCTCAGATTAGGTATCATAAATAGATCTGCACCTGTTTTGTGGTTTTGACCCACACTTGCTTTGGGCTGACAATAACAGATGAGAATAACTGACCAAATAAGTAAAGTGTAAGCTAAGCCTAATGGTGACATACAGTCATTCTACTGCTAAAAGAAGGGATTAAAAATGCATGTATTTGCATTGCCACAACATGCATTAAAAGAACCTTTTTTTCTCCACTACTTTATTGTCCTTATTTTGTTCCACAAAAGAGTCATTGGGACACATGCAGGGAAGTGCTGCATTTTTTTTTTACTTTATTGAAGGATGCTGTATAGGGTTGAGCTGACCCATAGATGTTTGGGTTCGCCGGTTTGGCCAAACTTCGGGTCAAAGTAAAATGGCTGTAAAATAGTCATAGTGATAGTGAGGGCTAGAGAGCTGCAAAATGGGGGTAAGAGCAGGACAATTGTCCTGCAAAAAAATTTGGATAGGGAAATTACGTAAAATAACATAGAATATAAAAAAATTATAATCTTGAACTAGGAGGCAAAGGTAAAAGTGGAGTAAGGAGGTTAAGGAGGCTGTGGATGTGGCAGTGTAAGTCGAATCGGAGGTGGAGGAGGAGGCGGTAGCAAACACTGTTTTTGTATTTTTTTTCCCCTTTATTTTTATTTTTTTTATAAATTTGGGAAGACCCTAAAACATTGGAAACTAGAAAAGAGAATGCAAAGAGAAGTGCGCTGAATTCTAACAATGGCTGGGTGTAGCTGATACACTTGTCTATTCAGCACAAGATACGGACTAGTTCTGTGGGATCCATGCCTGGTTCATTTTAATGAAAATGAGCTTGATCACGTTGGTGGTGGACAACTGCACTTGTCTGTTTTTTGGGGTGATCGGCGGCCATTTTGTGACTTGTGGTGCACCAGAACAAGCTGCCACCATCAATCCATCAATACTAGGTTTTTTTTTGCTATTTCCTACATCAGGGGCTTGGCTGTGCTTATTGTCACCCCTTGAAACTCAGGATAGCAATTTCTATATTTTTTTGAGGCGGTTAAATACAATTGCCAAAATACCAATCCCCTAAATCTGGTGTTCCAGCTTTGGCTAGGCAAGTGTAATACTGTCTGCTGTCTGGCAAAGGATAGATTATTTTCTGTGGTGAAATTCAATTGCCAAAATAGCAATTCCCTAAATCTGGTGTCCCAGCACTGGCTAGCAAAGTATAATAGTGTCCGCCAAAACATATATTTTGTTCTGGGGTGAAATTCAATTGCCAAAATAGCAATACCGTAAATCAGTGGTTTCAGCTGTGGCTGGCAAAGTATAATAGTATCCGGCAAAACATATATTTTGTTCTGGGGTGAAATTCAATTGCCAAAATAGCAATACCCTGAATCTGGTGTCCCAGCACTGGCTGGCAAAGTATAATAGTGTCCGCCAAAACAAATATTTTGTTCTGGGGTGAAATTCAATTGTCAAAATAGCAATACCCTGAATCTGGTGTCCCAGCACTGGCTGGCAAAGGATAATAGTGTCCGCCAAAACATATATTTTGTTCTGGGGTAAAATTCACTTGTCAAAATAGCAATACCCTGAATCTGGTGTCCCAGCACTGGCTGGCAAAGTATAATAGTGTCCGCCAAAACATATATTTTGTTCTGGGGCAAAATTCACTTGCCAAAATAGCAATACCCTGAATCTGGTGTCCCAGCACTGGTTTGTAAAGTATAATAGTGTCCGCCAAAACATATATTTTGTTCTGGGGTGAAATTAAATTGCCAAAATAGCAATACCCTGATTCTGGTGTCCCAGAACTGGCTGGCAAAGTATAATAGTGTCCGCCAAAACATATATTTTGTTCTGGGGTGAAATTCAATTGCCAAAATAACAAGACCCTGAATCTAGTGTTCCAGCAGTTGCAGGTCTAGTTTAAATCTGTCCGTACCACAGTATATTTTGTTCTGGGGTGAAATTCAATTGCCAAAATAGCAATATCCTGAATCTGGTATTCCAGCAGTAGCAGGCCTAGTTTAAATCTGTCCGTAACAGGGTATATTTTGTTATGGGGTGAAATTCAATTGCCAAAATAGCAATACCCTGAATCTGGTGTCGCAGCACTGGCAGGCAAAGTAAAATAGTGTCCACCAAAACATATATTTTGTTCTGGGGTAAAATTCATCTGCCAAAATAGCAACACCCTGAATCTGGTGTCCCAGCACTGGCTGGCAAACTATGATAGTGTCCGCCAAAACATATATTTTGTCCTGGGGTTAAATTCAATTGCCAAAATAGCAATACCCTGAATCTGGTGTCCCAGCACTGGCTGGCAAAGTATAATAGTGTCCACCAAAACATATAGTTTGTTTTTGGGTGAAATTTAATTGCCAAAATAGCAATACCCTGATTCTGGTGTCCCAGCACTGGCTGGCAAAGTATAATAGTGTCCACCAAAACATATATTTTGTTCTGGGGTAAAATTCATCTGCCAAAATAGCAACACCCTGAATCTGGTGTCCCAGCACTGGCTGGCAAACTATGATAGTGTCCGCCAAAACATATATTTTGTCCTGGGGTTAAATTCAATTGCCAAAATAGCAATACCCTGAATCTGGTGTCCCAGCACTGGCTGGCAAAGTATAATAGTGTCCACCAAAACATATAGTTTGTTTTTGGGTGAAATTTAATTGCCAAAATAGCAATTCCCTAAATCTGGTGTCCCAGCACTGGCTAGCAAAGTATAATAGTGTCCGCCAAAACATATATTTTGTTCTGGCGTGAAATTCAATTGCCAAAATAGCAATACCGTAAATCAGTGGTTTCAGCTGTGGCTGGCAAAGTATAATAGTATCCGGCAAAACATATATTTTGTTCTGGGGTGAAATTCAATTGCCAAAATAGCAATACCCTGAATCTGGTGTCACAGCACTGGCTGGCAAAGTATCATAGTGTCCGCCAAAACATATATTTTGTTCTGGGGTGAAATTCAATTGTCAAAATAGCAATACCCTGAATCTGGTGTCCCTGCACTGGCTGGCAAAAGATAATAGTGTCCGCCAAAACATATATTTTGTTCTGGGGCAAAATTCACTTGTCAAAATAGCAATACCCTGAATCTGGTGTCCCAGCACTGGCTGGCAAAGTATAATAGTGTCCGACAAAACATATATTTTGTTCTGGGGCAAAATTCACTTGCCAAAATAGCAATACCCTGAATCTGGTGTCCCGGCACTGGTTTGTAAAGTATAATAGTGTCCGCCAAAACATATATTTTGTTCTGGGGTGAAATTAAATTGCCAAAATAGCAATACCCTGATTCTGGTGTCCCAGAACTGGCTGGCAAAGTATAATAGTGTCCGCCAAAACATATATTTTGTTCTGGGGTGAAATTCAATTGCCAAAATAGCAAGACCCTGAATCTAGTGTTCTAGCAGTTGCAGGTCTAGTTTAAATCTGTCCGTAGCACAGTATATTTTGTTCTGGGGTGAAATTCAATTGCCAAAATAGCAATATCCTGAATCTGGTATTCCAGCAGTAGCAGGCCTAGTTTAAATCTGTCCGTAACAGGGTATATTTTGTTATGGGGTGAAATTCAATTGCCAAAATAGCAATACCCTGAATCTGGTGTCGCAGCACTGGCAGGCAAAGTAAAATAGTATCCGCCAAAACATATATTTTGTTCTGGGGTAAAATTCATCTGCCAAAATAGCAACACCCTGAATCTGGTGTCCCAGCACTGGCTGGCAAACTATGATAGTGTCCGCCAAAACATATATTTTGTCCTGGGGTTAAATTCAATTGCCAAAATAGCAATACCCTGAATCTGGTGTCCCAGCACTGGCTGGCAAAGTATAATAGTGTCCACCAAAACATATAGTTTGTTTTTGGGTGAAATTTAATTGCCAAAATAGCAATACCCTGATTCTGGTGTCCCAGCACTGGCTGGCAAAGTATAATAGTGTCCGCCAAAACATATATTTTGTTCTGGGGTGAAATTTAATTGCCAAAATAGCAATACCCTGAATCTGGTGTCCCAGCACTGGCTGGCAAAGTATAATAGTGTCCGCCAAAACATATATTTTGTTCTGGGGTGAAATTTAATTGCCAAAATAGCAATACCCTGAATCTGGTGTCCCAGCACTTGCTGGCAAAGTATAATAGTGTCCGCCAAAATATATATTTTGTTCTGGGGCAAAATTCACTTGACAAAATAGCAATACCCTGAATCTGGTGTCCCAGCCCTGGTTGGCAAAGTATAATAGTGTCCGCCAAAACATATATTTTGTTCTGGGGTGAAAATAAATTGCCAAAATAGCAATACCCTGATTCTGGTGTCCCAGCACTGGCTGGCAAAGTATAATAGTGTCCGCCAAAACATATATTTTGTTCTGGCGTGAAATTCAATTGCCAAAATAGCAATACCCTGAATCTGGTATTCCAGCAGTTGCAGGTCTAGTTTAAATCTGTCCGTAACAGGGTATATTTTTTTCTGGGGTGAAATTAAATTGCCAAAATAGCAATACCCTGAATCTGGTGTCACAGCATTGGCTGGCAAAGTATAATAGTGTACGCCAAAACATATATTTTGTTCTGGGGTAAAATTCACTTGCCAAAATAGCAATACCCTGAATCTGGTGTTCCAGCAGCTGCAGGCCTAGTTTAAATCTGTACGTAACAAGGTATATTTTGTTCTGGGGTGAAATGCAATTGCCAAAATAGCAATACCCTGAATCTGGTGTCCCAGCACTGTCTGTCAAAGTATAATAGTGTCCACCAAAACATATAGTTTGTTTTTGGGTGAAATTTAATTGCCAAAATAGCAATACCCTGATTCTGGTGTCCCAGCACTGGTTGGCAAAGTATAATAGTGTCCGCTAAAACATATATTTTGTTCTGGGGTGAAAATAAATTGCCAAAATAGCAATACCCTGATTCTGGTGTCCCAGCACTGGCTGGCAAAGTATAATAGTGTCCGCCAAAACATATATTTTGTTCTGGCGTGAAATTCAATTGCCAAAATAGCAATACCCTGAATCTGGTATTCCAGCAGTTGCAGGTCTAGTTTAAATCTGTCCGTAACAGGGTATATTTTGTTCTGGGGTGAAATTCAATTTCCAAAATAGCAATACCCTGAATCTGGTGTCCCAGCACTGGCTGGCAAAGTATAATAGTGTACGCCAAAACATATATTTTGTTCTGGGGTAAAATTCACTTGCCAAAATAGCAATACCCTGAATCTGGTGTTCCAGCAGTTGCAGGCTTAGTTTAAATCTGTACGTAACAAGGTATATTTTGTTCTGGGGTGAAATGCAATTGCCAAAATAGCAATACCCTGAATCTGGTGTCCCAGCACTGTCTGTCAAAGTATAATAGTGTCCGCCAAAACATATATTTTGTTCTGGGGTAAAATTCACTTGCCAAAATAGCAATACCCTGAATCTGGTGTCCCAGCACTGGCTGGCAAAGTATAATACTGTCCGTCAAAACATATATTTTGTTCTGGAGTGAAATCTAATTGCCAAAATAGCAATACCCTGAATCTGGTGTCCCAGCACTGGCTGGCAAAGTATAATAGTGTCCGCCAAAACATATATTTTGTTCTGGGGGGAAATTCAATTGCCAAAATAGCAATACCCTGAATCTGGTGTTCCAGCAGTTGCAGGCCTAGTTTAAATCTGCCTGTAACAGGGTATATTTTGTTCTGGGGTGAAATTCAATTGCCAAAATAGCAATACCCTGAATCTGGTGTCCCAGCACTGGCTGGCAAAGTATAATAGTGTCCGCCAAAACATATATTTTGTTCTGGGGTGAAATTCACTTGCCAATATAGCAATACCCTGAATCTTGTGTTCCGGCTGTGCAGGCCAAGTGTTAATCTCTCCGTAAAAGGGTATATTACACTCAAGGTGTATATACAAGTGCTGAGAGGGTCATCCTCAATAACTTCACACGCTACCGTGCATCTCCCATTGTAATTCTGTCCATTAAAGGGTATATTACACAAAGTGTTAAAATACAATTGCTGAAGGCATAATCCTACATATTTTTTCACACCCTACTGTGCATCTCCAAGTGTAAATCTGTCCATAAAAGGATACCTTTCATCCAGGGCCTTAATACTAGCCCTAAAAGAGATATTCCCCTAAAACAGTTGTTACTGCTGTGGCTGGATTAGTGTAATATGCTACATAAATAAATAGGCAGATAGTGTTGGGTGCGTGTAAAAAAAGGCCTGAATTTGAAATCAATACATTGAGCCAAATATTTTTTCTCTTATTGTAGTGCTTGGTGAACTGTAACAATGAAGAAAACATCTAGTAAGGTACGCGGACACGGTCGTGGTGGTGTTAGTGTACCCTCTGGTGCTGGGAGAGGACGTGGCCATTCTGCCACAGCCACACGTCCTAGTGAACCAACTACCTCAGGTTCCAGTACCCGCCAGAATTTACAGCGATATTTGGTGGTGCCCGTTCTAAGGATGGTAAGGCCTGAGCAGGTACAGGCGCTAGTCAATTGGGTGGCCGACAGTGGATCCAGCACGTTCACAACATTATCTCCCACCCAGTCTTCTGCAGAAAGCGCACAGGTGGCGCCTGAAAACCAAGCACATCAGTCTGTCACATCACCCCCATGCATATCAGGGAAACTGTCTGAGCCTCAAGTTATGCAGCAGTCTCTTATTCTGTTTGAAGACTCTGCTGGCAGGGTTTCCCAAGTGAATCCACCTAGCCCTTCCCCAGTGGTGGAAGACATAGAATGCACTGATGCACAACCACTTATGTTATCTGATGATGAGGACATGGGAATACCACCTCATCGGAGTCCGCACGTCTCTGTTGATGACGAAACAGAGGTGCCAACTGCTTCGTCTTTCTGCAGTGTGCAGACCGAACAGAAGGTCAGGGAGGAAGACTGTGTGGAAGACGATACAGGGGACGATGAGGTCCTAGACCCCACATGGAATGAAGGTCGTGCCACTGACTTTCATAGTTCAGAGGAAGAGGCAGTGGTGAGACCGAGCCAACAGCGTAGCAAAAGAGGGAGCAGGGGGCAAAAGCAGAACAGCCGCCGCCAAGAGAGTTTGCCTGCTACTGGCCACCGCCACCAGGGACCGAGCACCCCAAAGGCAGCTTCAAGGACTTCCATGGGATGGCACTTCTTTAAACAATGTGCTGACCACAAGACCCGAGTGGTTTGCACGCTGTGCCATCAGATCCTGAAGCGAGGCATTAACGTTCTGAACCTTAGCACAACCTGCATGACCAGGCATCTACATGCAAAGCATGAACTGCAGTGGAGTAAACACCTTAAAAGCCAGGAACTCACTCTGGCTCCCCCTGCTCCCTCTTCTGCTGCTGCCTCGGCCTCTTCCTCCGCCTCGGGAGGAATGTTGGCACCTGCCGCCCACCAAACAGAGGATGTGCCACCGACAACACCACCTGCGTCACCAAGCATCTCCAACATGTCACACAGCAGCGTTCAGCTCTCCATCTCACAAACCTTGGAGAGAAAGCGTAAATTCCCACCTAGCCACCCTCGAGCCCTGGGCCTGAATGCCAGCATTTCTAAACTACTGGCCTTTGAAATGCTGTCATTCAGGCTGGTGGACACAGACAGCTTCAAACAGCTGATGTCCATGGCTGTCCTATAGTATGTTGTTCCCAGCCGCCACTACTTCTCCAAGACAGCCGTGTCTTCCCTGCACAACCAAGTATCTGTGGTTAGGTGGACCTTGCCACAGATGGCGTTGCGCAGTGCACACTTGATTCCTTAGCATGATTCCTTGCTGTGGGACCTCCCTCCTCTGTCTGGGTGCTGGGGCCTAAATAACTGAAAGTGGCCTTTTCCAGTGGTGGGTGATATGACGCTTTATTCCTTGCTGTGGGACCTCTCTCCTCTGTCTGGGTGCTGGGGCCGAAATAACTGAAAGTGGCTTTCTCCAGTGGTGGGTGATATGATGCATGATTCTCTGCTATGTGACCTCTCTCCAATTGATATTGGTTAATTTGTATTTACTTTATTTTATTTTAATTAATTTCCCTATCCACATTTGTTTGCAGGGCATTTACCTACATTTCGCTGCCTTTTGCAGCACTCTAGCCCTTTCCTGGACTATTTTACAGCCTTTTTAGTGCCCAAAAGTTCGGGTCCTGATTGACTTCAATGGGGATCGGGTTCTGGATAAAGTTCGGGTCGAGTTCGGATCCCGAACCCGAACATTTTCGGGAAGTTCGGCCGAACTTCTCGAACCCGAACACCCAGGTGTTCGCTCATCTCTAGCTGCAACCACTCATCGGACTGTTGTTCTACACCCCTCCACAGCTCCTGTGTGGTGTGGGGTTTGTCCCCCAAACACATGAGTTTTAAAACCGTCTGCTGACATTTACCCCTGGCTGTGTTGAAGTGGGTGGTGAAGGTCTTTCGCTGACCGGATGAGGAGGTGGTAGAAGAGAAGGAGGAGGAAGCGGAGGAGGAGGCAACAGGAGGCAAAGAATAATGCCCTGCGATCTTTGGTGGTGGAAGGACATGTGCCAAACCGCTATGCGCCTTGTGCCCAGCCGCCACTACATTTACCTAGTGTGCAGTTAGGGAGATATAGCTTCCCTGCCTGTGCTTACTGGTCCATGTATCTATGGTTATGTGGACCTTGCCACAGATGGCGTTGCGCAGTGCACACTTGATTTTATCCTCCACTTGGTTGTCCACGGAAGGGATGTCTCGCCTCGAAAAGTAGTGGCGGCTGGGAACAACGTACTGTGGGAGAGCCTCCACCATCAGCTGTTTAAAACAATCCGTCTCCACCAGATGGAATGACAGCATTTTAAAGGCCAGTAATTTTGAAATGCTGGCATTCAGGACCAGGGATCGAGGGTGGGTAGGTGGGTATTTTCTCTTTTTCTCCAGTGTTTGGGAGATGGACAGCTAAACGCTTGCGTGTGGCATGGTGGAGATGCTTGGTGATGATGACGGAGCTGGTGGTGTTGGTGGAACATCCTCTGTTTGCTGGGTGGCAGGTGCCTCTGTGACTCCAGAGGTGGAGAAAGAGGCAGAGACAGCAGCAGAAGAGGAAGCAGAAGGAGCCTGAGACCTTTCTTTGTTTTTAAGGTGGTTACTCCACTGCACTTCGTTCTTTGCATGTAGATGCCTGGTCATGCAGGTTATGCTCAGGTTTAGAAAGTTTATGCCTCGCTTCAGGCTCTGATGGCAAACCACTTGTGTCTTGTCATCAGGAAATTGTCTGAAGACCTGCCACGCCAGTGAACTCCTTGGAGCTGGCTTTGGTGTGCTAGGTCGCTGGGTGTGGTGGGCAGTAGCAGGCGTACTTTCTCAAGGACGGTGGCTCTGCTTTTGCAGCCTGCTCCCTCTTTTGCTGTGCTGTTGCCTCTGTGCGACCACCGCCTCTTCCTCACAACTGCACACGTCACTAGCATGAACTTGAGTGCAGTCGGGGTCTAGGACCTCATCGTCCTCCACATCTACTTCCACCCATTCTTGACCCCTCCCCTCCTCGTCAGTCTGCACACTGCAGAAAGCCGCAGCACTTGGCATCTGTGTTTCGTCATCATCAGAGACGTGCTGCTGTGGTCCTCCCATGTCCTCATTCTGCAACATAAGTATGAGGGAATCAGCGCATTCAATGTCTTCCACTTCTGGGGTAGGGCTATTTGGATAGCCCGGGGAAACCCTGCCAGCAGAGTCATCAAAAAGCATAAGAGTTTGCTGCATAACTTGGAGCTCAGGCTGCTTGGCTGCTTTGCAAGGGGGTGAGGTGAAAGACTGATGGGCATTGGCTGCAGGTGCCAACTCTGAGCTTTCTGCAGAGGACTGGGTGGGAGATACTGTGAAGGAACTGGCGCCACTGTCATCCACCCAATCTACTTTCGCCTGTACTTATTCTGGCCTCGTCATCCGTAGAGCGGCATTCGGGTCTACCAAATAACGCTGCAGGTTCTGTCACCTACTCGCACCTGAGGAAGGTGTTTCACTTGGACCTGTAGTTGGCGCTGAACGGGCACGTCCTCTCCCAGCAACAGGAGCTGCACCAACACCACCACGACCATGCCCACGTCCCTTATTTGATGTTCTCCTCATTATTTGTGTTCACCCACCAAGCTGACAGATTTATCTCCAGTGTCAATTTTACTGCGAATAGTCAACAATTAAGTTCACTAACACTAAGGCAGTGCTTGTGTCATAAAAATGCTCTGTGTATTAAGAATACCGCTTTTTTTCCCCAAAAAATACACTAATGCACTATTTCACTGCAGAAATGTAAATGGGTAATTTTACAATGTATGCACAACTGCTTTTTCACAGCAAAAATGTAAAATAGGTATTTGAGCGGTGTATTTTAAACTGCTTTGTGGACTAGGAATAATGCTTTTTTTCCCCAAAATTCATAAATGCACTATTTGTACTCTCTATGCACAACTGCTTTGTGGACCCAGAACACGGCTTTTTTAACCAAAATTCACAAATGCAGTATTTAAAGGCTGGAAATTGAAAGTAGGCATTTCTACGCTTTATGCACAACTGTTTTGTGGGCCTTGAACACGCCTTTTTTTCTCATAAAACACACTAAAGCACTATTTCCGTGCTGCAATTTAAAAATAGTATTTGTACGCTGTATGCACAACTGCTTTGGCGACCCAGAACACGGCTTTTTTCACCAAATCAAACAAATGCAGTATTTACCTGTTGGAAATTAAACGTAGGTATTTCTATGCTTTATGCACAACAATTTTGTGGGCCTAGAACACGGCTTTTTTTTTTTTTGTAAAACACGCTAAAGCACTATTTCCGTGCTGCAATTTAAAATTGGTGTTTGTACGCTGTATGCACAACTGCTTTGGGGATCCAGAACACGGCTTTTGTCACCAAAATTCACAAAGGGAGTGAAGGGTTAAACAGAATAAGAACAAACACAGAACCAGAGATAGGTGCGCACTGCAGTGTGCACCTACAGTGGAAGAAATAATTATTTGACCCCTCACTGATTTTGTAAGTTTGTCCAATGACAAAGAAATGAAAAGTCTCAGAACAGTATCATTTCAATGGTAGGTTTATTGTAACAGTGGCAGATAGCACATCAAAAGGAAAATCGAAAAAATAACTTTAAATAAAAGATAGCAACTGATTTGCATTTCATTGAGTGAAATAAGTATTTGAACCCCTACCAACCATTAAGAGTTCTGGCTCCCACAGAGTGGTTAGACACTTCTACTCAATTAGTCACCCTCATTAAGGACACCTGTCTTAACTAGTCACCTGTATAAAAGACACCTGTCCACAGAATCAATCAATCAAGCAGACTCCAAACTCTCCAACATGGGAAAGACCAAAGAGCTGTCCAAGGATGTCAGAGACAAAATTGTAGACCTGCACAAGGCTGGAATGGGCTACAAAACCATTAGCAAGAAGCTGGGAGAGAAGGTGACAACTGTTGGTGCGATTGTTCGAAAATGGAAGGAGCACAAAATGACCATCAATCGACCTCGCTCTGGGGCTCCACGCAAGATCTCACCTCGTGGGGTGTCAATGGTTCTGAGAAAGGTGAAAAAGCATCCTAGAACTACACGGGAGGAGTTAGTTAATGACCTCAAATTAGCAGGGACCACAGTCACCAAGAAAACCATTGGAAACACATTACACCGCAATGGATTAAAAATCCTGCAGGGCTCGCAAGGTCCCCCTGCTCAGGAAGGCACATGTGCAGGCCCGTCTGAAGTTTGCCAATGAACACCTGAATGATTCAGAGAGTGACTGGGAGAAGGTGCTGTGGTCTGATGAGACCAAAATAGAGCTCTTTGGCATTAACTCAACTCGCTGTGTTTGGAGGAAGAAAAATGCTGCCTATGACCCCCAAAACACCGTCCCCACCGTCAAGCATGGGGGTGGAAACATTTTGCTTTGGGGGTGTTTTTCTGCTAAGGGCACAGGACAACTTATTCGCATTAACGGGAAAATGGACGGAGCCATGTATCGTGAAATCCTGAGCGACAACCTCCTTCCCTCTGCCAGGAAACTGAAAATGGGTCGTGGATGGGTGTTCCAGCACGACAATGACCCAAAACATACAGCAAAGGCAACAAAGGAGTGGCTCAAGAAGAAGCACATTAAGGTCATGGAGTGGCCTAGTCAGTCTCCGGACCTTAATCCAATCGAAAACCTATGGAGGAGCTCAAGCTCAGAGTTGCACAGAGACAGCCTCGAAACCTTAGGGATTTAGAGATGATCTGCAAAGAGGAGTGGACCAACATTCCTCCTAAAATGTGCGCAAACTTGGTCATCAATTACAAGAAACGTTTGACCTCTGTGCTTGCAAACAAGGGTTTTTCCACCAAGTATTAAGTCTTTTTTTGTTAGAGGGTTCAAATACTTATTTCACTCAATGAAATGCAAATCAGTTGCTATCTTTTATTTAAAGTTATTTTTTCGATTTTCCTTTTGATGTGCTATCTGCCACTGTTACAATAAACCTACCATTGAAATGATACTGTTCTGAGACTTTTCATTTCTTTGTCATTGGACAAACTTACAAAATCAGTGAGGGGTCAAATAATTATTTCCTCCACTGTATCTCTGGTTCTGTGTTTGTTCTGAATTCTTGCCACATCAACATAAATTTCATCTTATGTAGGATGTCCATTGTGGTACTTGTAGTCCGTTGCTGGCATCATCCATTGTATGCATTTTTTGCTGGTGATTGCCATTAGCAACGGACTACAAGTGCAGGATCTGCTCCCCTATAGAAATGCACAACTGCATATGGGTATGAGCGCATCCTGCTTTTTTAACACTACATTTTTTGATGGTTTAAACAGAATAAGTTATATGATAGGATGTTGCACGACGTCATTCTAGAGGGAGAATGTATTTACATCAGCCTCCATATAGGGAAATTGTTTCTACTCACTAACATTGTATATATAAACCACACCTGTTCCTGTATGTTAGTGTGTATGTATAAAAGCTGCAAGAACAAAGATAAAAATAGAGCTGCTTTCTAAGACCACCTGTGTGCGTGTGTGTCATTAACCACTTCAGCCCCCCTAGCTTAAACACCCTTAATGACCAGGCCACTTTTTACAATTCTGCACTACACTATTTTCACCGCTTATTGCTCCGTCATACAACTTACCACCCAAATGAATTTTACCTCCTTTTCTTCTCACTAATAGAGCTTTTTATTTGGTGGTATTTCATTGCTGCTGACATTTTTACTTTTTTTGCTACAAGTGCAGGATCAGCTCCCCTATAGAAATGCACAACTGCATATGGGTATGAGCGCATCCTGCTTTTTTAACACTACATTTTTTGATGGTTTAAACAGAATAAGTTATATGATAGGATGTTGCACGACGTCATTCTAGAGGGAGAATGTATTTACATCAGCCTCCATATAGGGAAATTGTTTCTACTCAGCTAACATTGTATATATAAACCACACCTGTTCCTGTATGTTAGTGTGTATGTATAAAAGCTGCAAGAACAAAGATAAAAATAGAGCTGCTTTCTAAGACCACCTGTGTGCGTGTGTGTCATTAACCACTTCAGCCCCCTAGCTTAAACACCCTTAATGACCAGGCCACTTTTACAATTCTGCACTACACTATTTTCACCGCTTATTGCTCCAGTCATACAACTTACCACCCAAATGAATTTTACCTCCTTTTCTTCTCACTAATAGAGCTTTCATTTGGTGGTATTTCATTGCTGCTGACATTTTTACTTTTTTGCTACAAGTGCAGGATCAGCTCCCTATAGAAATGCACAACTGCATATGGGTATGAGCGCATCCTGCTTTTTAACACTACATTTTTGATGGTTTAAACAGAATAAGTTATATGATAGGATGTTGCACGACGTCATTCTAGAGGGAGAATGTATTTACATCAGCCTCCATATAGGGAAATTGTTTCTACTCAGCAACATTGTATATGTAAACCACACCTGTTCCTGTATGTTAGTGTGTATGTATAAAAGCTGCAAGAACAAAGATAAAAATAGAGCTGCTTTCTAAGACCACCTGTGTGCGTGTGTGTCATTAACCGCTTCAGCCCCCCTAGCTTAAACACCCTTAATGACCAGGCCACTTTTTACAATTCTGCACTACACTATTTTCACCGCTTATTGCTCCGTCATACAACTTACCACCCAAATGAATTTTACCTCCTTTTCTTCTCACTAATAGAGCTTTCATTTGGTGGTATTTCATTGCTGCTGACATTTTTACTTTTTTTGCTATTAATCAAAAATTACTGAAATTTTTGCAAATTTTTAACTTTCTGTTGTAATTTTTTTTTTTAAAAACTACATTTCTATATAAATTTTTCGCAAAATTTATTGTTCTACATGTCTTTGATAAAAAAAAAAATCCAATAAGTGTATATTTATTGGTTTGGGTAAAAGTTATAGCGTTTACAAACTATGGTGCAAAAAAGTGAATTTCCGCATTTTGAAGAAGCTCTGACTTTCTGAGCACCTGTCATGTTTCTTCAGGTGCTAGAATGCCAGGAAAGTATAAATACCCCCCAAATGACACCATTTTAGAAAGAAGACACCCCAAAGTATTCGCAGAGGGGCATGGTGAGTTCATGTATAATTTCATTTTTTTTCACAAGTTAGCGGAAAATGACACTTTCTGAGGAAAAAAATAAAAATAATAAAGTTTCCATTTCTGCTAACTTCTAGCAAAAAAAAATTAAATCTCCCACGGACTCACTATGCCCCTCAGTGAATACCTTGGGGTGTCTACTTTCCAAAATGGGGTCACTTGTGGGGTGTGTTTACTGTTCTGGCATTTTGGGCGGGGCTAAATTGTGAGCAGCCATGTAAAAGCTAAAGGTACTCGTTGGAATTTAGGCCCCCTTTGCGCACCCAGGCTGCAAAAAAGTGTCACTCATGTGGTATCACCGTACTCAGGAGAAGTAGGGCAATGTGTTTTGGGGTGTATTTTTACATATACCCATGTTGGGAGAGAGAAATATCTCTGTAAACTGACAACTTTGTCTAAAAAAATTTAAAAGTTGTCATTTACAGCGATATTTCTCACACAAAGTATGGGTATATATAAAAATACACCCCAAAACTTATTGCCCTACTTCTCCTGAGTACGGCGTTACCACATGTGTGACACTTTTTTGCAGCCAAGATGCGCAAAGGGGCCCTAAAACCAATGAGTACCTTTAGGATTTCACAGGGCATTTTCACGCATTTGGATTCCAGACTTCTTCTCACGCTTTAGGGGCCCCTAAAATGCCAGGACAGATTAAATAGCCCATATGTGACCCCATTTTAGAAAGAAGACACCCCAAGGTATTCTGTGAGGGGTATGTTGAGTTCATGTAAAATTTTATTTTTTGTCACAAGTTAGTGAAATATGAGACTTTGTAAAAAAAAAAATATATATCAATTTCCGCTAACTTGTGCCAAAAAAAAAAAAATTCTGTGAACTTGCCATGCCCCTCACAGAATATCTTGGGGTGTCTTCTTTCCAAAATGGGGTCACATGTGGGGTATTTATACTTCCCTGGCATTTTAGGTGCCCTAAAGCGTGAGAATCCAAAATGCGTAAAAATGCCCTGTGAAATCCTAAAGGTACTCATTGGTTTTAGGGCCCCTTTGCGCATCTTGGCTGCAAAAAAGTGTCACTCATGTGGTATTGCCGTACTCAGGAGAAGTAGGGCAATGTGTTTTGGGGTGTATTTTACATATACCCATGCTGGGTGTGAAATATCTCTGTAAATGACAACTTTTAAAAAAATTATTCAAAGTTGTCAATTTACAGAGATATTTCTCTCACCCAGCATGAGTATAGTAAAAATACACCCTAAAACACATTGCCCTACTTCTCCTGAGTACGGCGATACCACATGAGTGACACTTTTTGCAGCCAAGATCGCAACGAGGCCCTAAAACCAATGAGTACCTTTTAGGAGGGCATTTTACGCATTTTCTTCTCACACTTTAGGGCCCCTAAATTGCCAGGGCAGTATAAATGTGCCTCAATTTGGAAGAAGACACCCCAAGGTATTCCGTGAGGGCATGGCGAGTTCACAGAAGATTTTTTTGGCACAAGTTAGCGGAAATTGATTTTTATAGTTTTTCTCATAAAGTCTCCCTTCCTGCTAACTTTTGACAAAAAGTTAAATTTTTCATGGACTCACTATGCCCCTCAGCGAATACCTTGGGGTGTCTTCTTTCCAAAATGGGGTCATTTGTGGGGTGTTTGTACTGTTCTGGCATTTTGGGCGGGGCTAAATTGTGAGCAGCCATGTAAAAGCTAAAGGTACTCGTTGGAATTTGGGCCCCTTTACTGCAAAAAAGTGTCACTCATGTGGTATCGCTGTACTCAGGAGAAGTAGGGCAATGTGTTTTAGGGTGTATTTTTACATATACCCATACTTTGTGTGAGAAATATCGCTGTAAATTGACAACTTTGTATAAAAAAAAAAAAGTTGTCATTTACAGAGATATTTCTCACCCAGTATGGGTATATGTAAAATACACCCTAAAACACATTGCCCTACTTCTCCTGAGTACGGCGATACCACATGTGTGACACTTTTTGCAGCCAAGATGCGTAAGGGGCCCTAAAACCAATGAGTACCTTTAGGATTTCACAGGGCATTTTTACGCATTTGGATTCTCACGCTTTAGGACCCCTAAAATGCCAGGGCAGTATAAATACCCCACATGTGACCCTATTTTGGAAAGAAGACACCCCAAGGTATTCCGTGAGGGGCATGGCGAGTTCACAGAAAAAAAAAATTTGGCATAAGTTAGCCGAAATTGATATTTTTATTTTTTTTACAAAGTCTCATATTCCACTAACTTGTGACAAAAAATAAAATTTTACATGAACTCACCATATCCCTCACGGAATACCTTGGGGTGTCTTCTTTCTAAAATGGGGTCACATGTGAGGTTTTTGTACTGCCCTGGGATTTGAGGGTCTCTGCAATCATTACACGTATGGCCAGCATTAGGAGTTTCTGCGATTCTCCTTATATTGAGCATACGGGTAATGAGATTTTTTTTTTCCGTTCAGCCTCTGGGCTGAAAAAAGAAAAAAAATGAACGGCACAGATTTCTTCATTCGCATCGATCAATGTGGATGAAAAAATCTCTGCCAAAATCAGTGACTGCGGTGCGGTGGGCTGGGCGCTAACAACCTAACAAGTAGCTAGCTAACTGGCGGTGATAAGGGACCCTTATGCCCCATTCACACGTCCGAAATTTTGTTTGCGGAACGGTATTGCGGACCCATACATTTCTGTGGGGACAGACTTTGTCCCGCTCGGATCCGGAATTGCGGATCCGCACTTACGGGTCTGCATTTCCGTTCCGCAAAAATATAGAACATGCCCTTTTCTTGTCCGCAATTGCGGACAAGAAAAAGCATTTTCTATATAGTTCTGGCAATGTGCGGATCTGCAAAATGCGGAAAGCACATTGACGGTGTCCTTGTTTTGCGGATCCGCGCCGCGGATCCGTGGCACGGATCTGTGGATCCGCGAATCCGCAAAACACATATGGACATGTGAATAGAGCCTTACAGGGGGGTGATCAGTGACAGGGGGGTGATCAGGGAGTCTTTATGGGTAGTGTAGTGTTTGGTGCAACTTTACAGAATTACCTGGTCCTCTGGTGGTCGATCCCAGTAAATGGGACCACAAGAGGACCAGGTAGCAGGTATATCAGACGCTGTTAACAAAACAGCGTCTGATATGCCTCTTTGATCTAATCTATTTTACATTTGCAGCCTTCCAGCGATTGATCATTGCTGGCAGGCTGTAGTATAACTGCAGAGCCGCGCTCCGCTGTGAACGCTCGCATGCGCGCGTTCACAGCAGATCTCGCCTCTCGCAAGATGACGCACGGATGCGTCCAGGAGGAACAAACTTGCCGCCGCCTGGACGCATCCGTGCGTTCAGCGGTCGGCAAGCGGTTAAAGGAAGCTCTCCAGGCACCTGTCATAAGTAAAACCAGGGTGCACGCTAAAATAAGACCCTTTCAGCTGGGGGCTCGAGTCCTTGATAGAGTACACAGAAATTCGGTAGGTAAGGAAAATCCCTGTCTTTTGGATTGGGGAAATTCCGATGCTTTCCGAAAACTTTCTGTTGTTTCTATCTTGAATCGACTTTAGACACACTGAAAGGAATAGCATCTATCTTTAGGGAAAATAGATTTTACTTAGATAAATTCTTTAGGCAAGAATTTAAAAGAGCAATCCTTTAGGCAAGGATTCAACAGAGGAATTCTTTTGGGAAGAATTCAAATATTGTGTGCACTGCACCCTGGTCTTTCTTGTTAGCCAATTTCTACCGCTTCTTATCTGTTGCTTTTATGTTATGATGTTATGATGCATTAAGTAATTTTATTTTATGCTGAAGGTAAGCGGCAAATGATACTGTGAAAACTGTGCTAACTTTAATGTGTGTGTCCTAAAAAACTCCACTCTGGCAAGGGGAAACCCGCTAACTCAGAAACTGGTGAACGCAAGTGGCGGTTTGAAGGGATAATACTAACAGGCAGTTGAGAAGGAAGTTGAGCATAGACATATGTCCTTTCCATCCAGTTGACAGGTATTGACAGAAATTTCACAGTTCAGTACAGCCAGTCCTGGGGAGAGTTCTGCTCTGCCTCCGTCTCAATTAAGTTATAAGAAATGGGTGCAAAGAAAAGAAAGGTCTCTCCACCCCCTCCGTATGTAGGAGAAACATGTAAGGATTATGTAGCCCGGGTCTGTGGGACTAATCATTATTTAGTTACTCCCTGGGTGGATAATAATAACAGGATGGACAGAGGGGATGAAAAGTATAAATTTGTTCCCTCGGGAAGGGGCTAATGACACCTTCCATATGGACATGGTAAATGGATATGTCCGTGTGCAGCTCTGAACCCGGACAAACCCCTTTCAGCTGCTTGTTCCTTATCTCAAGTGCCTCCCCTCCCTTCTTTGCTTGCCAAGCTGTGTGTTTATGCAACACTGAGGAAAGAAGAAGGGGGCAAATTGCAAGAGTGATGTATGGACTGTAGAAGGATGCTTAGGCCCGATGCTGCACCTGTTTATATTAAACAATGCCACCTTTCACCAGAAAAATAAAAGGGGATTGAGTCTATGTTGATAGAATTCCTAGAGGCAGGGGTTATTGAGGAAATTATTTCCCCCTATAATACACGTATCAACATAATGAGAAAGGCTGATAATACCTTTAGGTTTGTCCAGGATCTTAGAGCGGTAAATGCACAGATCATAACTATAGCCCCTGTGGTTCCAGACGTACCATCTCTGCTATCAGACATTCCTGCCCATGCAGAGTTTTTCTCTGTTCTTGATTTAAAGAATGCATTTTTTTCTATCCCAGTTGACAGGGAAACATGGCCACTCTTTGCCTTTAAAGTTCGCCAGTATACTTGGTGTAGAATGCCTCAGGGTTATGCAGACTCCCCAGTAGTCTACTCCATTGTCCTCCAAGCCGCCCTTGGACTGCCCCTCATGGTTCTGTCGTTTTACAATATGTGTACGATCTCCTCATATGTAGTTCTACTCAGGAGAACTGCCAGGCAGACTGTGTTAGTTTATTATGTTAATGTGGTCACAAAGTTTCTAGGAAGAAATTACAATGGTGTATTGACAGTGTTGATTACTTGGGCTTTGTTCTCAGTAAAGGTGAGAGGAAAATCAGCCATGCCAGAATTACTGCCGTCCTGGGTCTGCCCCGCCCACAACCAAGACAGACATGTTGACCTTTCTTGGCATGATTGGTTACTGCCGCCAATGGACTGCTGATTGTTCCTACTATGATAATATTCTGAGACAAGCCACTAATACTGATATGCCTGACTTCATTAAATGGTCTGATGAAATGTTACAAGTAGAGTTGAGCGAACACCTGGATGTTCGGGTTCGAGAAGTTCGGCCAAACTTCCCGAAAATGTTCGGGTTCAGGATCCGAACTCGACCCGAACTTCATCCCGAACCCGAACCCCATTGAAGTCAATGGGGACCCAAACTTTTGGGCACTAAAATGGCTGTAAAATAGTCCAGGAAAGGGCTAGAGTGCTGCAAAAGGCAGCAAAATGTAGGTAAATCCCCTGCAAACAAAAGTGGATAGGGAACTGAATTAAAATAACATAAAATAAATAAAAGTTAAGCAATATCAATTGGAGAGAGGCCCCTGGCACCCAGACGGAGGAGAGAGGTCGCATAGCAGAGAATCAGGCTTCATGTCACCCAGCAATAGTGAAGGCCACTTCCAGATATTTAGCCTACAGCACCCAGACAGAGGACAGAGGTCGCATGGCAGAGAATCAAGCGTCATGTCACCCACCAATGGAGAAGGCCACTTTCATTTTATTTTAGGCCCCCAGCACCCAGACAGAGGACACAGGTCGCATAGCAGAGAATCAGGCTTCATGTGACCCAGCAATAGAGAAGGCCACTTCCAGATATTTAGCCCACGGCACCCAGACAGAGGACAGAGGTTGCATAGCAGAGAATCAGGCGTCATGTCACCCACCACTGGAACAGGCCACTTTCAGATAATTAGGCCCCTGGCACCTAGACTGAGGAGAGGTTCATTCAACTTTTGGTTGCAAAGCAATATAATGGTAAAATTAAAAAAAGAGGATTGTGGCGAAACCAACCTCGCCACAGTGAACTGGAGAAGTCTAGTTGCCTGCCTCTTGCCTTCTGACTATGGCCCTGGGATGTATTGCCCGTTAAGAACTGATTTGGACTTATGGACTTTTATTGTACAGTGCTTGCCCTTTTAAAAACAGTATACGGACACATGGAAACTTTTTGGACAGGTAAAGCCATGCTGCCAAGGGATAATAAAGGGACCTCACCTAACCTTTTAACCCCCGGACGGATTCATGTGATTTTTACATATGTTGCTCCCCAAGTTATGCTGATCACAGAAAAATAGTTTTATCCGTATGTGATGTAAGATCAGGGAGTTATTAAAATGTATAAAAAAGTGTAACTTTTCAGCTTGGAGATAATTGAGTAGATCCTGTAATTGACTCAATTATCTCCTAAGCAGAGGTGAGGAATATGCTGAGTGTGTCTGTATTGTCCCATTGTATCTGATTGGCTGCTGTACTTGCATTGTATGTGTTGTAATGTGTTTATTGGTTGTTCTGCAAAACCCTGTGGGCTGTAATGTGTTTGGGAATTGGGAATAAAAGAGGCTGTATGGGCCATTAAAGGGAGTTCCTGCTTGACCCTCAAAAGCGAAGTGTCGTCTCGTTATTGGGGGATTTATTGTATGCTGTTCCAGTTTGACTGCAAGGAGTGTAAACCTCTTCGTATGGTTTTTCCTATTCGGCTGTTTACCGCATTCATATGCTTCTCCGATTTGGTGGTTGTGGTTGTGGTGTCGGCTAGAGTGATTGGAATCCTCAAGAGCTCTAGGAGCATATTTCAACGGAGGTACCCAGTCGGGTGCCCGTCGATCCGTTACAAGGATTCAATAAAGAAGTGCCCTGAATTTCAAGAATATATGGTTGAGTTATAAATGTCTATTTTGCACAAGGGATAGACAGGTCCTGTTGGATCCATGTCTGGTTCATTTTATGAACGTCAGCTTGTCCACGTTGGCTGTGGACAGGCGGCTGCGTTCAGTCAGTAAGGCACGCCCCTGCCGTGCTGAATACACGTTCAGACAAAGCGGTGGCCACCGGGCAGGCCGGCACCACCAAGGCATAAAAGGCTATCTCTGGCAACATTGACAATTTGGAGACCCAGAAGTTGAATGGGGCCGAACCATCAGTCAGTACGTAGAGGGTGTGCACACGTACTGTTCAACCATGTTAGTGAAATGCTGCCTCTTGCTAACATGTTCCGTAGGTGGTGGTGAAGTTAGCTGTGGCGTGGTGACAAATCTTTTCCACATTTCTGCCATGCTAACCCTGCCCTCAGAGGAGCTGGCCATGACACAGCTGTGTTGGCGACCTCTTGCTCCTCCTCTGCCTTCGCCTTGGGCTTCCACTTGTTCCCTGTGACATTTGGGAATGCTCTCAGGAGCGCCTCTACCAGCGTGCGCTTGTTCTCGCGCATCTTCCTATCAAGCTCCAGTGCAGGAAGTAAGGTGGGCACATTGTCTTTGTACCGGGGATCCAGCAGGGTGGCAACCCAGTAGTCCGCACACGTTAAAATGTGGGCAACTCTGCTGTCGTTGTGCAGGCACTGCAGCATGTAGTGGCTCTTGTGTGCCAGGCTGCCCAGAAGTAAGAACAAACGATGACGATGACGATACGCCTCCCACAGAGGACGCCTCCCACAGAGGACGCCCTCCTCCTCCCTCTGTGGGAGGCGTATCGTCATCGTCCTCCGTATCCCCCCAGCCACGCACCAGTGATGGGCCTGAGCTGTGTTGGGTGCCACCCCGCTGTGAACCTACTTCATCCTCATCCTCCTCCACCTACTCCTCATCCTCCTCGTCCTCCAGTAGTGGGCCCTGGATGGCCAAATTTGTACCTGGCCTCTGCTGTTGCAAAAAAACTCCCTCTAAACCACTTCTAACAGACTGGCCTGAAAGTGCTAAAAAGGACCACTCATCCTCCTCCTCCTCCTGGGCTACTTCCTCTTCCATCATCGCCCTAAGTGTTTTCTCAAGGAGACATAGAAGTGGTATTGTAACGCTGATAACGCCACTGGCCATGTTGGTGGAGTACTCTAAACAGCGTAACAGGGCACACAGGTCTCGCATGGAGGCCCAGTCATTGGTGGTGAAGTGGTGCTGTTCCGCAGTGCGACTGACCCGTGTGTGCTGCAGCTGAAACTCCACTATGGTCTGCTGCTGCTTGCACAGTCTTTCCAGCATGTGCAAGGTGGAGTTCCACCTGGTGGGCACATCGCATATGAGGCGGCGAGCGGGAAGGCCGAAGTTACGCTGTAGCACAGACAGGCGAGCAGCGGCAGGATGTGAACACCGGAATCGCGCACAGACGGCCCGCACTTTATGCAGCAGCTCTGACATGTCGGGGTAGTTGTGAATGAACTTCTGCACCACCAAATTCAGCACATGCGCCAGGCAAGGGATGTGCGTCAAACCGGCTAGTCCCAGAGCTGCGACGAGATTTCGCCCATTATCGCACACCAACCAGGCCGGGCTTGAGGCCCACTGGCAGCAACCACTGGTCAGTCTGTTGTTCAATACTCTGCCACAATTCCTGCGCGGTGTGGGGCTTGTCCCCAAACATATGAGTTTCAGAATGGCCTGCTGATGTTTACCCCGGGCTGTGCTGAAATTGGTGGTGAAGGTGTGTGGCTGACTGGATGAGCAGGTGGAAGCAGAGGAG